>JAGFMF010011878.1:4510706-4621460 GCA_019455555.1 Galemys pyrenaicus
CTTTCACTCTGGTGCACCCCACACTCACCACGCTTACAATCCGGATGATGTACGGCGTTCACTTAATCCGCCTCAGGTTGACGAGCTCGATCAGATTTTTCTTCGGCGCCAGGTTTTAACCCCTCTGCCGGATGCCGGGTGATCAGTTAGGCCTTATTTCAGATCTTTTCTTGAGATTTTAACTCAAGGCTGGGACTCGAACCCAGGCTTTCCAGGGATCACGTGCTTTACACCCCTTTACGCACCAGACACGAGATGGCGACTCTCGCTTTATACTGGATTTCTGCAGCCACGAGGTAGCGACCCTCGCCTTACACTGCCCTGTCCGGACCCTTTGTAACCTCTACCCCTGTTCGCAGTTTGTCCTTCGGGATATCTCGGTGGGACCTCCAAATGTAAAGTACCGAGTTTCCGTGGGCACCCCAAAAGAACAAAGAGCGGACACAGGGCTGCAATGGTCATGTAGAGCTTTAGTTACGCCAGCATGCTGGGGCCGACCGCTCAACCGTGACACGCAGGTCTGGCTGAGACAATCGACCCCAAGAGGAAGTAGAGGTGAGCTTTTATAGCTAATTTAGCCAATAGGCTGAGACATCAAAGCCCGCACAATGAGCACAGCAAATAGCTTTAAAGACAGACATGTTTCAAAAATTTAAACTTACAGGAGATCCATTTTGGGCGGGCTCAGGCTTCTGCCCCATACCTGGGCGCACATTCTAAGATAACATTCTTGTTTCATAGCCCTGCCCTTAACTGCTCAGGAGAGCCTAAGGTATGGGACCAGCTGACCTACTAGATAAGGCCTGTAGGTCGTTTTCCAAGTTTCAGTCAGCTAAGTTTAGACATAAACTCTGACTCTAACAACTGAAGATAAGAACAGAGAAACTGGAAAAGATGTGCCATAAACCTGACTCACACAATGTCAAGAGCTGGAGGTGGGGGTAGAAGGGATTAACAACCATTTACCCAACTATAAGAACAAAGATCATTAGGCACAAATGCCTAGATCACAAAGCACAAGATCCAAGCAGGCATCAGATGCTGTAGGTGGTGCCCAGAGCACAGACCTGAAGGTAAAGATATGTAGATTGAGCCCATTGTAGAAATAGGGTCCCTTTCAAATTCTATGTAGTTATTCAAAGTCAACAACAAACCACTGCACAAAGGAATGAACCCCTCCCAAGGAGAAGGCTATCTCAGTCTCTGCCCTGGCCTGGGCAGCCATCCTTCTGCTCATCTGTGACTGTGCAGGTGCTTCTCTTCACTGATTCTGTTCTCTGGTGGGCAGCAGCCTTCCTGCCTGCTGGTGACCTCTTCCATGCCAGGGCTTCTCTTCACTGACCTCCCTCAGTGGAGGCAAGGTCTCCTCAAGGCCGCCTGCCTGTAACTATGCTGGTCTCAGAAAACCTGTCCCTTTCCGGGCAGATCTGATGTCTGTTTGTGGTTCTTACTCTTCTGCCCCTTTCTCTACTCTTTAAATATAACTAATGTCTCTGGCTCATGGAAAAACTCTCCTGGGCAACTCCCTGTGTGCCTCTGAACAGGGAGCTCTGGTAAAAGCTTTCCCAGAGTGAACCCAAGAACCCCAACTCTTCAAATCCACTGACTGCAAAGTGACAAAATAAGGTACTCCAAAATTCTGTGTTTTTCCCAAAATCTCATCAGTATTTGCACACTTCTGTTTGCCTGGTAAACATATATTTATATATGTATGTGTATGTGCATGTGTGTTTTGAAAGGTTTTTATGTATATATGTATGTATGTATGCATTGGTCTTGGGGCCAAGCTTCTAATTAGCACACAATGAAGGGGTGACTGTGACTCCCCCACAGAGACCAGTGAGACGGGTAGCACCCTTTCAACTTCTCCCCCTGATCCCCTTTTTGGTCACCATGTCTCCAAGTACTAGAAGGAAAGAAATAACAACCATCAAAACTGATGCTAATGAAATAAAGTCTAAGGGACTCTAGAAGTGAAAGGAAACAGAAAGTTGGGATTTGAAGTTCAATAAAAGACACAAACTTTGAATTAGAGTTAATAAAAAAAAAGATGGTGTTTTTAATAAGCATTATGGAAAAGAAATCAGTCACTTGCAAAAGAATGAGACTGGAATGAAGTTTTCTCAGTCACTTAAATTAGAATCCCAATATCTACCATACAACTTGCAACCTCACTTTTAGCATATGGCCAAAGGGAATGAAACACAGGTATTGTAGAGATACCTGTACTGTCCGTTCAGTTTTGGCACAGCAAAAGCAACTATCAATGAAGTAAATATAGCCAAAAATATATAATATACATTTTGCACATAACATTAATAATGTTATATATAACATTGCCTATTATAATATATATTTTATATATAAAATTCTGTATATAACATGCACAATACTCCTGAAATCATTTATACAAGGATATTAACAACAAATAGTCCAACTCATTGAAACAAAGAGAATAAAGTGGTTATTAGTGGTTGAAGGGTGAGAGAATGGGGAAAGTGTGAGAATAGGTATGAACTTTTAGGCTGTAAGTTATATAAGGTCTAAAGATTTAATGTAAATTAGTGACAGAAGTCCATAACACTGTTATTGTATAATTGAAGTTAGTGGACACTAGAACTTAAACATTTTCATGAAAAAAAAAAGTGAGGTGCCGGAAGTGTTAATTAACAGATGAGGGGAAGGCTGTCACTGTTTATACTTATATCAAATCATCATGATGTACAACTTAAATATCTTACAGTTTTATGTCAGTTATATTTGATATAAAAAACATTAAGCTGAAATAAAAAGCATTAATGAGGGGCTTTACCAATTTGATGTATTATATATTTTTTTATTTTCCATTTTATGTATATAAATTGTTATAGGGCAGAGAGAGGGGCACTTTAGAATTTTTAAATTTGCTTTTTTTTTAGTGAACAGTGGTCAAATGAGATATTTAATTATTTGATTGATTTATTGCCGTTGAAGTTTTTTTTTTTTTTTTTTACTTTCCAAAGGCTTTATTTTTTTTTGGTCTTTTTTTCAAATTTTTTTAAAAATTTACATATATTTGACATCAATTGTAATCCCTATGTATTCCCCTTCACCATCTCACCAGTGCACCATCACCTCAGTCCCCCATGCTCCCATCTGCCCTCAACTCTTCCCCTCTTCCCTCCCCACCAAGTATACCCAGTTTGTCTTTGACTTTTCATTTTTGGTTTTTGTTTCTTTCTTGTTGTTATTTTTATTATTATTGTTCTTATTCCTTTCCTTGATCTTTATTTGGTTCCCTTATATTCCTCCTAGGGAAGGAACCATCTGGTATTTTTCTTTTGCCTTCTGACTTACTTCGCTGAGCATAATCCCCTCCAGTTCCATCCATGTTCCTATGAATGTGTCATTTTTGATTGCTGAGAAGTATTCTATTGTGTATATGTACCACAGCTTCCCGATCCACTCGTCTGTTTTTGGTCATTTAGGTTGTTTCCAGGTCTTACCTATTGTAAAGAGTGCTGCTATAAACATAGGGGTGCAGGTATTCTTTTGAATCAGTGTTATTTGTTTCTTTTGGGTATATTCCTAGGAGTAGGATTGCTGGATCCTATGGAAGTTCCATTCTTAGTAGATTGAGGAACTGCCATACTGCTTTCCATAATGGTTGGAGCAGCTTGCATTCCCACCAGCAGTGTAAGAGAGTTCCTTTTTCTCCACATCCTCGCCAACATTTGTTTTGTGCTACTTTTTTTGATATGTGTCATTCTCACTGGTGTGAGGTGGTATCTCATAGTGGTTTTGATTTGCATTTCTCTGATGACAAGAGAAGTTGAGCTAAATTTGCTTTTTTTAAATGGGTTTTGTTATTTGCTGCGTTAAGATAAATATATAAGACTTTTAATGGAAAGGAACTTTAATACAATTAGGGTATAATATAGAAAGGACAAAGAATATAGTTACTAAGTTAAGTATTTAAGGTGACCCATCTCATTGAGGGTAAAAGTTTAGCTAAATAGGATTGGTTTAAAGTAAGGCCCAAAAGCTTATTATAAGTTGGAAGGACTTTTTAGTGGAGACTTATAGAAAAGGGTTAGAAACAGATAAATTTGGGAGGAAAAGAGTAAAATAAAGTTAAGATGAAAGTTGCTATTTTTACTTACATTTGTTTTATTTAGTTTAAGACTAAAAAGCAAGCACCGTTTTTTTTTACATGTTTTTTGCTCCACGTGCCTTTTCCCATGCCTCCTTGCTGGTTTTTATTTTGCTTTTTTTTTTGTCCCTTTCTCTCCTCTCTCCAACATTTTTTTTTTTTTTTTTTTTGCTTAGCTTTACCCACTTAGGGCAGAACTGGGATTCTGGGACTTCCCCCTTTCCTGGGGACCACCCTGTTACAGAATGTCTTTGGTCATTGTAAAATATAAATATGTCAATATATGTAATGAGAACTTTCGTTTTCCTACCCATCCTCCTCCTCCAAACCTTATAGACCTCGTCCCTCTCTCCTCTTATTCTCCCCTTTTTTCTTTCTCCTCCTTTTCTTGCTCCCTTTTCCCTTCTTCTTTGGTGAATTGAGTATACTTGCCCTTTGTTTTACTATACTATGCAAAATAAAAGATAGCTCTTCCTCTTTTTCAATGAGGAGATTAAATAAATTCAAATAAAAGCAACATATCTTACAACCATCAAGACATTATTTCATAAGTGTGTAAACGCAGGGAAATGAATGGAAGTCCCCAAAATTTTATAAGGTGTGACTCAGATTCAGGAAAAATATTTAAATGACTTTTAAACTACTTAAATCTTGCTGAGCTTGGATTATGTCACACACACACACACACACACGTTGAATATTACAAGTCTAACCTCACACCTATTAGCATGATTAGATTTTACTTCATCATTATAGAATTTGCTTTCTATGGCATGTCTGGTTATTTGTTTGACAAGATTTTTTGGCAGTGCTTTGAAAGTTTAATAGCCAAGCATGTAGGAGAGGGAGAGATTTTCCGTCTGTTGATTGAGAAAGCCAAAGGAAGAAAAAGCCTTTGCACAATTCTAGGACAGAGTAGGTTATTCTGAATATTTCACAAGGTGGCTTCCATCATACTTGATATACAAAGAGTGGATGCATTCATGTCTATAGAAAATTAATATTTTTTTCTTTGAAAAGATTCTCTTTCATTGCTTTTTGGTTGAGATGTGGTTATTTGTTACTCTTGGGTTAAGCATTACTCCTGATGAGGAACCACATGAAGAGGAGGGAGTATCTTGAGATTAGTTAGAGAATGGGTGGGGAGAAGTGGACCTCAGGGGAAGGGGGGAACTGGATCCCTTGACTTTAAATGAATAGTCATGAATATATTCTGTCTTCAGTAAACTAGTAATAAAAAGCTAAGATCGATGTCAAAAAGAAAACAACATTTTTTTTAAAATTCCATCCCTTTGCTTTTATATACTTCATTTAAAAATGCCAAAAGATAAAATAGTTACAAAGCTAGTGTAGGACAATCTGACTTAAGCTTTTTATTGATAACTGAGGAAATTTTATTTGATGACACTAATGTATTTCCCTCATGCTGTAAATCACTGTTTCAATTTCCTATGCAGTTTAACACTTTCCTTTTACCTCATAAATATTTCTATAAATTATATGTACTCCTTCGGCACAAAGTAAATAGAAATTAACTTTCTATATTGTCTGTATTAAGAAATTACTGGAAAATGTGAATCATGAGTAATAAGAAAGTTTACAATCATTTTCCAAAGAAAGTCTTAACATGCAAAATTTTATTGTTGATACAATAACATCATGCAAAGATGAATTCCCTAAAAAATGTGGCAGATAGAATAAAACAGTTCTAAAACACAGGAGAACTTAACATAAAAAAATACATTCAGGGCAATATTTGTAGAACAATTAGATACCTCAAAAGAGACCTCAAAGACCACTCACCAGGTAAAATGATATTTCTAACTTAGCAAACCAGAACCTGAATTGTGTTTCTGAAGTTATATAAAGTAGAAGAGAACTCAAGTGTAATGGCGAGAAGAGGAGGGGAGGGAACAGGGAAGGAGAGGAGAGACAAAAGAAAGACAGAGACTGACTGATACAAGAATATCAAATCCAAAGTACCAAACTCTTAGAGGAAAATATTCCTTATTTTGTGAGTGTGAAAAGAATGGACAATCAAAATAGTGAAAAGACAATGGTAAGAAGACATGGGTTAAGTTCTAATTTTGCCCTGTGGTGATAAATGTGGATTCTTCCTGGATCCATCTTCCTATCCTGATTTCTATATTTTTGTGAGATCTTTGTATGTATGACTTAATGGGGAAAGATAACTGTGAGTGCACACCTTCTACCAGGGCTGAAAAGAGTTAGAATCTCTTCCTGTCCTGATATTTCTGGGGACATCTGATAACCCAAGTCAACAAGACCCCAAAAGAAACTCTCTCCACAGACTTTGAAATCTGAGAAAGTTACACACTAACCATAAATGCAAAGAACCATACAAGAAGGATGTGCACGTGGACATGACATAAAACACTGGGCCAAATATTAGTTCTGTTTCAATAGCAAGGCCATTCACAGCCTTCTCTTAGAAGGTGGATGGTTTTTGCAAACTTCATGGCAAGTGAAATAAATTACAGATGGTCTTGATACATAGAAAACTGTAAAAGTAGTGTTTATTTGTACTACATAGGAGTTTCTACACCGTTAAACAAATGGCCTCTTGCTTTCCCAGCAAATAGATCCAAAACGTAGGTTAAAACAGGGTCCACAGAGTTATACCATCCTGAGAAATCACCAGCAATTTTGAAAACTATCTCAACAGTATTTGCTGATATTTTCGTAGAGGTTATCACAAATTTGATACTTGTAACAATCAGTTATTAGAGGGAGGTTAGAATTCAGTTTCAATTCATGGTATAGCCATTCTATCTTCTCACTTTAGAATTTCCCATATCTCTGGACCACTTATTTAAACTGCAGAATGTGAGATTTTAATCTAGACTGACCTACATATAACTTCCTCTTTTCTGATTCTACTATGATTTATAACTCTAAAAATAATTAGTCTCTAATATCTCTTTCTGTGATAGAACAAATACTTCCAAATGCTCCCAAGTGAAAATATGAGTAACAAATCAATGCTTCCAATTTAAACACCGTCTTTAAACTGGTGAATTTGTTCAGTTGGTTTTAATCAACCTATTAAGTCTTTTTTTTTTTTTATCATCACTCATAAGCCTCATAAATATCATCACATTCTTTTACATTTAGGTCATTGGCCATCAAATATCCATTTGCTTTATTTGTCATACCAAGATTGATTAATAATCCCTGCTTTTAAATTTCAGGAAGAAATAATTTATCTTACCAGAGTCTGAAAGACTGAAAGAATTGCATCCTTAGGTCAAGTTGAACCATAGCTGGTGGTAGGCAGGCTGATCTTTCTTCTCTCTTATCTTGATTATCATATAAATAGGCAGATATGTATTTTTCCTCCTCACCTTGGAGGAGAGCAAGTTGAAGGCAATCCACAGCAGGGAGCAAAATTGTAGGCAATAGAGCATGCCATCTGGTAGGAAAAATGCTGGAAAATCTTCAGCTTTCTCATTTCAACAAAAGTAAAAGTAAAAGTCTATTAATTCAGTTTCTTGCTTGGCTGAGAAATAAATTCCACAAGTCTCAAATTGCATCTGGTTTACTACATGTCTGGCTCTAATATGGACAATAAAAGCCAGACAATTTGGATGAAAATATTGTTTCTTTCTGAGCTTTTAGCAATTGGAGGGAATAATAGTGTTTTTCATTTCTTCAATTTAGATGTCCTCCCTTTTGTGACTCCTTGATATTCATCTTGACTATACAGCCAGTCTGTTTAGACTCTCCTTTGGATGGCAACATGTGGATGATAGGTCACTTCCTGAGGGGGAATGGATCAAGATGGAGGAGATGGTTCCCCACAGCAGCACCTGCCAGTGGTCCCCTATGCCAAGGTCATGATACTAGTGCTCTGTGAATTGCACTGGCAGAATCTGAGTCTTTTCCTTTGGACACATGGCCACCATTGGAACTATCGCTGGCACCCATTGCTGTTCAATTTTGACTATACTCTGCTTCTTAGTCTCTTGTCTATACCTCTAGGAATACACTAAAAGTATTTTTTAGGGTAGAAATCATGCTAACACTTACTATTCCTACAATGCCTCATACTATCTTAAACATACAAGATGACATTTAGAATTATTCTGTTGAGCAAAATAAATGTGATCCCTCTGGGTCTTTTTCTCATGGTCACAAGATAGCTGCTACAGTTTCTGGCATCAAATCCAAGTCAGAAAAGGGAGCAATGGTTGATATTGCCAACCTTATCCATCCTTTTCATCAATAATAATAAAAGCTTTTCTCATACGTCCCCATCAATATATGTTCACTTAGATGTCTTTGGCCAGAGTTATATCACATGGAGAATGTGCAAAAAAAGAAAATAAGAATGTGTTGCTCTGTGAGTTTAGGAGTGAGTGCTGGGTGCTGGGTGTCAGTTTAGTTTAGACCATCCACAGTTCCTGCAATATGCAGGGAAAGAACTAAGTATATAGTAAGGACTCAACACTCATATTGCAGCTGATCCAAGTTACAAACTTGAGTGGAAGAACATATTCAGAAACTTATTCTGTTCATAGAAATTAACAACACATGATTTTATAACCTAAAAGAGATAGAAAAGTGTACATAATTTAAGCTAACCATCATGTAGTAATTAAAGAATTTTAAATTCCGCAGTGTCTATTTTTTATTATACTCAGAGAAAAAGTGCTATGCTTGTGAATTCATAATGTTCTACTCACTGAGGGCTTCTAAAATTATAATACCTCAGCAGTATTAAGTCAGTAAAATGAACTAATATAATTCATATCTTAAATTGAAATTTAAAAAAAAAAAACTAAAGAGAGAGAAAAAATTGCTTGTGAGTGTATGAACTAATCTGATGTTCACCAGTGTCAAAAATCCAAACAGGCATCATTAGTCTTGACTCAAGACCATCACTAGTAAAGACCAGCACTTTTCTCTTTTTTCATAACCTCTAAGCACTGGCCTCCCTGGAATCTAAACCATGTCATTTAGGAATGGGGGAGCTTCTCTGGGAAGATGAGCCATCTTAGTTCAGGGTTAAAAACATACCAGGAAAAGATAAATCAAGTGTGAACACCAGAGATAAAACCCAGAGCCAGACCAGAGTAGGGAAGCTTTTGCCAAAACACCAAGCCAAAAGTGAATGAATTATATCTTGTAGCATCGTTAGAGTGGAGAGCAAAGCCATGTTCTCTGCAGCCAGACATATGTACAGCCCACGGGCTCTGGGCTTTGGTCAGTTGCTTCATTTCTTGGAATCCTAATTTTCTTAGCAGATAATGGGAACATAAGACATAAGTTTCACGTTGTGAGAATTAGAGAAAACAAAGGTGAACTATTTTAGAAATGCAAAATGTAGTTATTTGTCTTCATTTGGGATTGTCCCTAAAGTAGAGCTTTGAGCTAGACTTATATTCATATAGCATATTTAACAGTTTTAGAGAAAAAAAATGGAGGACCCCGAGAGAATGAGACCACGAGAGGGAAAAAAGAAAATCCAATATAAAGAAGTATCATAATACTAATTCCACAGTGATAAGTATGGACAGTAGAGACGGTACTAAGTCTGCCAAGGGAGCAAAAGGAACACTTCCCGATTTGGTGACTGCAGGGACAGACATCCAGGCACGTTATCTTACTCCATTAGTTGAAAGTGTCCTTCATCACAGCTCTTATCATTAACATTTTGGACATCCCTGACTACCCTAATGAAAGCTGCCTTTCTGTCACTACCTATCAACTCACATTATTTTAATTCCTTGCACAGCATGCTTCATTATTCTAAAATTTCCTGTTTATTTATTTGTTTCTCTTTTCATTTATCTTACTAGGACACAAACTGTATGAGGATAAGAATTTCTGTCTTATTCAAGGTTACAGTCCCAATAATTAGAATATTTTCTGAAATATCTTATCAATGAATATATATCTTATCAATAAATAAATGCAGTGATTAGTGTATCGACAGTTCTTTGGAAAAAAACAAATACTGCTGGAACGGTATGATCTTTAGTCCCAAGTCTACAGTTGATGCAACATAGATTTAAGGGTCCCAAAGATTTGCCCCAAATGATAGGGAGGAATTTATTCAAACATCAGTTGACTTAGGAATCCAGACCATTCTTGAAATTAATGACAACCCCCCCACCCTGCCCTTTCCCCCTTTCTTTTCGGTGACTTTCATACTTGTGTGATGCCTGTAGTAGAATAAATGCTTCTCTGGTCTTTCAACTGGTGCTCACCCAATTAGTGTGTTTGCTGGTCTCTGATGACATGAGTACAGGGATGGAGAGCACACATTTAGAAACTTCTGTAGCACTTTGATTTTGTTGCAACTTCCAAGTGTGTGACCATTTTTTAAATAGTTATTTTATTGATTTTCTTAAAGAGAATCAGCTTGTGATGGATGAGGGGAAATAAAAGCCAGTCTTTCATGGCAAATAGTTGGACTAGGTGCTATAAAGTCGGCTGAGATGGTGGCCCGAGAAGATTCATTAAACCCAGTGCCACCTCACAACTACAAGAATCAGAATCTCTAGATAATTATGTAATGGGGCTTCTTAATTTTGAGATGATAGAACTCTGTAAGTGCAAACAACTGCTGCTGATTCTTAATATGTCTCTAAAGAATTTATAATGCTTTAATTTACAAAGGCCAATACATAAGCCCCTCATCTTTACACTTATTGGGTGACTGTAAAAACAAAATAATTTTTAAATTAAACCAAAAACTATATAAAATCCAAGCACTAACACTCATATCTGTAACTTATTTCACAGCAAGTAGACTCATGTTTTGGGAGAATGTGATACTGACTTCTAAGACAGAGGTTCTGGTGAGTTTGGGAATTTCTATAGAGCAGGTCAGCATGCTTTTTCTGTAAACAGTGAAATAACAAATATTTTGGATTTTGTTAGCCACGTGGTCTCCTTTGCAAACACACATCTTAGTCATTGCAGTGTGAAAGTAGCCACAGAAATAACATGAATGAACTGGGAGACTTGCGTCCCAATAAAGCTTTATTAATACAATTTTCCAGTGGCAGACCAGACTTTCTAACTCTGTTTCTGAGGTCAGATAATCCCTCACTTGTAAGGATTTGACTCAATGAATTTTAATTTATTACTGCAAGAAAATGGTGCACATTCACAGAAAACCATGCTTTGGATTTTGATCATTTCCCTGGGCTGGCAATACACGGTACACATGATCTCTTGTTATGCTGTATGCTGGTTGGAAGTCACAGCCCACAACCACTCAATTATGACCTTAGACAACCAATATTCAGTATACTATGTAAATAGTGTTGTTTTGGATATTGTGTTGTATTTTTACTTCACAATTCCTTGTTTATCATTTCCAGTACAGCATCAATAAATTGCATGAGCTGTTCAACACCTTATTATAAAACAGTTTTCATGTTACATGATTTTGCACAACTCTAGGCTAACGTGAATGTTCTGAATATGTTTAAAGTAGGACGGCTAAGCTGTGAGGTTCAATAAGTTAGTTGTATTAACTGCTTTTTCAACTTAGTATATTTTAAGTTATGATTGATTTGTTAGGATGTAACCCATTTTAAGTCAAGGGAGATTGGTATATTGGTGAGCTAGTTAGTCCTTGAGAATACCCTGTTATTCACTGTTAACTCTAGAACTTTAAATTACAGAAGATGCTGGATAATAAATCTGAAAATAGGAATAAGGATTTTGTACAAGAAAGAAGGAAGCATCCACACTAAATAATATGAATGTAAAAATCAAGAGCCACTTAAAGAAACCTGGAGAGATATGGAAGTACAAGCAGATAAGTGTGCAGTAAAAATGGAGACTCGCATTAGATTTCAAAGTTCCTCAGTAACAGTAATAAATAATAACAATCAGCATGTATTGGGAGTTTACACGGTGCTAGTTGCATTTCTGGCTTGGGTCTCAGGACACGTGTGTGTCCTGCCTGTGTGTCCTTGATGAGCAAATTTTTAATTTCCTTTAACCACGTCAAATTGGAGGTGCCAGGCAGCTATACTCTAGTCCAGAGTTTCTGAAAGAGGTCCTGGCTGTTGTTATGTATTTGAGCAGCATCAACACATAGAAGGCATAGAAGGTACCATGAACATGAACACTCACAGGGAGTACTATAAACAGAACAACAAAAAAGAGTTGGTGTCAAACTGTGGGACACTAATACTTTCAGAGTTCCAGGATCGGGCACAATCCTAACTTCCTTCTACAAACCCTAAAGGATTAAAAAACTATGGAAGGCTAAGAGTAGAGTCTTTGGAAACACATAGATCACAGAGAATGTAAAACTAAAGGCTATCTGGATTTGCATGGAAAGGAAAAATTATCACCAAAGCCATGGGTTATTCTAGTTACAGTTAGATACTAGACACTCACATTCATTTTATAATATAAAGTAAGAACATGCAGAGTTTGTACCAAAGGCATTTTCTGAGAAAAAAAAAATATATATATATATATTTTTTTTTTTTCAAAAATTCTACCTATGTTTAGGGAAATCATCTAGAAATGGCTGCACATGATGGTATAATTAGCACCCCAGGTTGTATTTATTTAATCTGCTGAAAGTCTGAAGAAGCACAGTCCTATCTGGCAATGCTGTGATGAATAATAATCCTAATGGAGTTAAAAATGGAAACTAATTGGTTTATGTGATTGTTATTAAGTCCAATTTAAGTTAGTTAATGAAATTTTCTTTAGCAAGGGAATAGAGTTGATCTTTGCAGATGATATTTTACTCTTGAAACAAATTGCTGTCCCTCTATTGACTCTCTGGATCTAAATAAATTTGAAGTGGTAATGTTCCCACACATCCTATGGGTCAAGGGTTAATTTTAGAGAAAATGGAGCAAGACAGATCATAATATTCCTTACATATTAAGGTTATTCTAAAATACAGAAGTGTTTCTATCTAGAATAGTTACATACCTAATCTTCATTTTTTTATGGCTTCCATGTAGAATTCAGTGGAATATGAATCTATATTGCCCTTGCCTAAAGAGATACCAGTGGCAGCCAAAGAAGAAATAAATGATCTTTCATGACAAGTAGACTTGGTAAGAGTGTCAGAAAGTGTAGTTAAATAATGCACAACTTAAACAGTCTTCTGCTCGGTTACTCTTCACGTACAATTGTTTCTTGACTGGCCTGCCAAATGTAGCCTGGATGACATTTGAAATCAGTATTCACATATGTGGGTCACAGTTGATCATTCTTTTTCACCTATGTATAATGGAATTAAGTCAAATATTCCATTTGATAAATTAGTAATATTTCAATAATGAAAATACATTGCCACTCATATTCCAGTTTTCATATGTTATCAATTATCACCCATGATAAAAGGGAGATGAGAAGATTCAAAATGGCAATCAAACTCACTTCTACCATTGACATATCAAGTTTGACTCATCACCTTCCAGACTCTTGAAGGAAAGCCAAGGGAAAGAGATGAACTGGGAAATGGAAGTCCTGTCAGTTCTTATTAGCTGGAAGAGTTCTCCTCAAAATAATCCATTCCCAAAGATCCAAAATTGCAGCACTTGGGATTCACACATTCCAGCTAGTGATCAGATCAAATGAATCAGTCTGTACATGAGGATCACATCTGAGTTTCATTTGAGTGTGTGATTTGCCATATATGAAGAGCATCACCCACAGTAGAATGGACAGAATAAGGCGATCCATGTGCAGGGGCAGCGCTCTCTTTACTGTTTGTGCTTTCGTTGCTCTTCAGGAAATGATGATTTAAGTCCTAGGCACCTTTTAGTGGAGAATTTATAGCAATTTGGGCATCAGCATTAAGTGATTTCATTCATCATACAACTGCTCTTAGCAAGAACTTTTCATGATATTTACCTCACAGGTCCTAATGCTGGCAGAACATAAAAGATGTATTGCAGACAAGGACCCTAATTGCTTAAGGGGTCTATGAGATCACATTTTAACTTGAGTAAAAATAAATACAAAAATAATACAAAAAAATATCTGGTGGTTTATTGATTCCAAGAACAGTGAAAAGTAGGAAAAATGTGTAACTGATGTTTTTTCCCACATGCACAATAGACAATCGTAGACCCCTCTGTACGTCACTTATCTGTTTACCCTAACCATGCTTACGCCTTAGTATTGCTCCTGTGGAAACTCATAGTCCCAGAGGATAACTCTCATGGCCAAGATTACTAATAATAATCAAGATTACTAACTAATAATTACATTCCGAGATTTTAATCAATATTGCTTTCAACACTCTACAATGCCTATCAGCAAAGGACTTGTCCATTTCTACAGGAGGTTAAAATTTGAAAATGACTGATGAAGTTGATATCATATATTGCCAGGACAGGGTGAGAGCTAATTTTTATCATGCTTTACTCACTAAAGTAAAATTCAGAAAACAGAATACTTAAGAAATATAATGCTTACTATAATTGAATGTTCTTGATCTGAGATTAAGCCTTATGGTTTCTAGATATTTTGATATTCTAAGTCAACATATTGATATATTCCCTTACCTTATTAATTTTGTTAGTATTTTTACTTATGGAACTTAAGGTGGCCCTGCTAAATACTAATGATTAAAATACTGTAAACACAGTAATAGTGCTGGGTATTTGCTGAGCCTATCCCAAGATCAAGTTCTCATGCATGCTAAATATACAGTAAATTTCTGCTAGAGCTAAGAAATGGCTTCAGTATGTCCCTTGAAATTTACACATTTCTTCTCTCCCTTAAAAGAAGGAAAAATAAACTTGGGTCGGTGAAAGGATCTGTATTCAAGACATGTAAGTTATTACAGAAGTTATTGCTATATGAACCCTCAATTGTGGCTTATATACTTCACTGTAAAATACACTTTCTATTTCTACTTTCTTGCTTTACTTACTTATTATATCATTTTTATTGAGGTAGTGGTTTCCAACACTGTATATGATTTAAGGGTAGCAGTTCATACTTATTCAGATGTAAATTGCCACACTACACCAGCCATCAAGGCACCTATAAACCTTCATCCTTTCTCCCTTGGATTTCCTAACCCTTGAATTCCCTGTACTTTCCTGACCCTCTAGGCATCTCAGTTCTTCAGTCTTATTTCAATAGTTTGTGTCTGTTTAGTTTTTTCTGTTTCCTTATATGCCACATGAATGAAATCATTTGGAATGTGTCCTTCTATTCTGACTTATTTATCTAAGCATAATTCCCTCCAGTTCCTTTCATATTTCACCTATAGAAGATAAAGTTTCACCTTTTTACAGTTGAATAGTATTCCATTGTGTGTGTATAGACACACATGCATATAAAAACATATGTGTATATATGTGTGTGTGTGTATATAATTTCTAACTACTTGTATGATTTCATGTTGCTTAGTAGGTAAGTGGAACCTGGGTTTTCACAAATTTGTGTTTTACTAACTCTTCCCTTACTATCTTATCTTCTGCCATCCTAACCACCCGTGCCAGCTTGACATAACTTTTCCAGTAGATGGCGCTATATTCGGTGGGTGGCATAACTGGATCTTCAGTTAGTGGGGACAGTCCTTTCTGTGGTGGGTCTGTTATTGTGGCCTCACTCTCAAGTCCCTTCCAGAGGTTGTGTGGGGTGTCTCTTGATGGGCTTGCCCCATCCCCATTTAGAGAGTTTACTGGGCCCCACACTGCTGTAGGTGGGGCTTCAGTGGTTAGTACTGATTTTTTTTTTTTTCTTACCAGTTTGCTTAAATATTTTTCTGTTCTTAGTATCTGCCCATTTAGTTCTATATTCATATTCACTTCAGGGAAAGGTTCACCTGTGAAATGTTTGAAAACACATTTTCTTTTTTCCTTTTAAAGTTTTGTTCTCTTTCAAGTATGTTAAGGATTCTTATCATCTAATTATACTTTAATCTTTTCTGCTTATTTTTTTGCTTGCATTACTGCTGATTACCCCAAGTTTTTTTTTTTTTTCTTTATTCTGTTGTAATTTTATTTTTCAGCTGGTTCTGTCTGGTTTCTTGCTGATTCTAATTTATTTCAGTAATGATGTTGTTTTCTTCATTAAGTGTTTAGTATATCTTCTTATCTTTTGCTGTTAGTTTATCTTTGTGACTTTGGTTATTAGTTATCTTCATGTCTTTCAGACTCAGGCTTATTAAATTCACACCAAATTATATTTATTTTAAAGTGTACCACTTATGAGAATTTTCTTTTGTTCCTCTCTTTATTTTTCCTTTTAGATTTGATTATTTGCCTTGGAAATGTTACGTTGGGCTATTCCTCCTTTTTCTTAGCTGAGTTTATATAGTTGTTATGCTTTTTAGTTTATTTGTAATTTTACTCGCCCCTAAGCAACTTGATGTCTTCTTGAATCCTCAATTGTCCTTACCACTCTAGGACAATTTTCTGTAGATTTTTTCCTTACTAAAGAGTAGATCGATGGTTCAGTAACTGGTGTTCTGTGCATTCCTTTGCAGCTAAGACATGCGGTAAAGGGGTTGCCCAAAATAATGTGTGTACAGCTATGGTTACACTGCTTGTTCATATATATATATATATATATATATATATAGAGAGAGAGAGAGAGAGAGAGAGAGATTGCATATAAGAACTGGGCTGTAGACCAGAGATGTAGCTGGTGAGAGGATTCACCAGAGAGAGAGAGTGGAGTACAGAACAGGTGTATTTACTGAAATACACTGTTGAAGAGAACAGCCAGCAAGACAGGAGAGGTCTGCTGAGCCATGTATGGGTTAGTTCCCAAGCCCAGAGTGGAACTCAGGCCATAGTGGTTATAGTGCTGAGACTTAACTACTAGGCCACCTGGGAGGCCCCCAACCTGCTTTTAAAATACATATATATATATATAGATATATATATATTTGGTTATGTTCTTTATGAAATTGCATGTTTCCAAGTTTAAAATAAAATTCTCATCATAGCATGGTCTTTTGTTACCATGTTCTTTTGGGTTACTTCCCAATTAAAAATAGCTCTGGCACTTTGGGTTTCCTGCTTTTGCCAGATTTTACAGGATACACCCCCACTATTCACTATTATGAGCAGAGGTCATTTAAGCTTTCTTAAATTCACTCTTACCACTTCTTGAAATGTCAGAGTAATGTTGAAAATTTGGGGGCCTGCCATCTAATGAGTATGGTGTCCAAGATTAACCAGGTGACCCAGATGCTTTCAGTGAAACCACTCCATAAATTTCTACTTTATCCCAGGATGTATAATTTGAAACCATGAGATAGTTGTCTTTTCCATATTTGGTTGCTGATACCCACATTTTTTCCTTTTTACTGTTTATTTTTTTCTTCACTCATGAGATGCTTGACTAACGAAGAGAACTCTGTTAATCAGCCTTATTCTATCTTAATCCCGAAGCCCTTGCTCCTCTCTCTTCAGATAACCCTTCCACTGCCCTTATAAGGGCCCAAACAGTGACCTTATTAAAATGAAGATTATCTCAGGCTTAATGAATCATCACATATAATTGCACCCCTAATACCCCGACTGGGAAGCTGGATGAAAGGTGACTTTCTTTGTGGGTGTGCCACTGCTAATACTAGCACTATCTCAGGCAGTTAGGGTAACAGAAATTTGAGAGCCGTCTGCTAGGCATGTCATTTTGCTAAGGAAAGATAATGGCAAATCTTAGCTATCAAATTTTGTGATAATAAAGATATCATGAGCATATATGGAACTAACAGTAATATCTGAAGGACCAAAGATGACTTCAAGAAGAAATAGGCATTTAAATCCCTTGGATATATTTTAAGAGGGCTGAATGTGAATAGGATTTTCAAGGAGTAGTTGGATTTAGATTTTTGATGATAGTGGGGAAAGGTACTTGAGTGATGAGTATGTTGCATACAAAAGAGAGAAGAGAGGCAGCAGGTGGTGTGGATTTATGTGTGTTGTAGACATTGGTTTAGCTCCACAAGGAAAGAGAGGCTGTGAAATGATGGTTTAGAACAGTGTTGTAAACCAATGTTACCTTAATCAAAAAAAAAGTTATAAAAAATTGAAAAGACATCATGGGGGACTGTACTTTTGAAGTCACCCCACAGATTCTGTGAGATACTGCTCCAATCTCATTCCTCCTCTCAGCTGAAACATTTCATTTCCTTTCTTTCTATTGAGAAAAAAAGAAGCTTTTCCAGCATGCCAACTTCATCTTATTGAGTTCAAATTCTAGCAGGATGACATTAGTAACAAGAGATTAGAGGTGTGAACTTTCTCATTTTATGTTAACAAGGTGCTAAATGTGAAGGCCAATTATGGCTACCCCTCAGTGTCAACTTCCTGTCGCCTGAGTAGCCAGTGACTAAGCCTGATCGAGGTATGGCTCTTGTCCTGTGGTATTTATAGGATTCTCAGCTGAAACTTATTGGATTCCTGAAGTGTGGGTTGTAGATTCCCCAGGGTATGGAGGAATTTTGTGAGTTTGCTGTAAATGCCCCAGATGTTTTCCAGAACACCTGGCAATAAATTCCACCCTCTTTGACTTCCCATTTCTTCTGATGCAGGGTTATTAAATATGAAATATTGCATGCTGAAATTCACATAAAACAGTCTAATTAGTAATAGGAGGAAGTGAGAGCAAGGGCACACATGGTAAGAAAGGATCACAGAGGGGCCAAGGGTAGGGATCTGTAATTGCAATAGCAGAAGAACTCAGTCCCCTTCCAATATTTGTGCCCTGCTGGGCTTAACAATTCCTTTCTGCTACACTCCCATTTTTTAGGCTATCATTTTATCTCATGATTTTTTTTTTGAGCTTTTTGTCCTTTTTTAAATTAATATTTTACTGTAAGTTAGTGTTATATTTACAGAACAGGAATGACAATACTAGGGAGTATTGCCCCATAGCATTCATTAACTAATGACTTGTAAAACACATCAGGTCACAGACCCAATTCACTATGGGAAGGAAAGATTTTATTTTGTCTGAATCTTACAAGATGAGTCACATTAAGTTTGGGTGATAGGGAAAAGTGGTAAGGAGTTTATTCCAGACAAAGATAAAGGTGTACAGAACAGGGGGGAGTGATTGTCTGGAAACATCATATTTCAAATAGTCTACTGTGGATACCACCTATTGCGTGAGGTCAACAGAGTGGTGAAGTAGGTTGGATATGACAGAACAAAGGTCAGAATGTTATGAAGTGCCTCTATGGCGACACCACAGGTTGTACTGATCATTGAATGTCATGGAAGAAAACAAAGCAAAGGTAGCCCTGAGGAGTTGTGCCATAAGTCAGTCTGTCTGTCTGGAAAGCCCGGCTGGAGGAGCTGGGTTTGGAATCAGTCACAAGACATGAAATCCATCTAAACAAAAATAATTGGTAGCCCCACTGAGATCTTATTTACTTATCCCTTTAAAATCGTGAAGGTGATCAAGTAACTTTACAATAAAAATGCAGTAAATATGTTGAAATACTTCTTCTAGGCATATCACCATTCTAGAAAATGTGGGCCTGCAGTTTAATCAAATATGCAAATTGACGTCAGGAAAGACATCTGTATATTATACCTAAAATGAGAAATGATTCACTGTGAAAAGAATGCAAGTTCTTTGTTATAGAAATTCAGAAGAGGCTGAATTTAACTTCCAAGTAGAAGATCAGATAGGACTCTGTGACAATGATGGCAGGAGAACAGACTGCATTGTTGTAATACTTTATATTAAAATAATAGTGGTAATTATTAAGCATCTACTGTATGTCAAATGCTTCATGGACAGTCTATCATTTAACCATTACAATGGCCCTAGTATTACCATCTCTCTATTTTACATATAGGGAGTACAGAAAAGATAAGGGACTAGTCCAAGGTCAAGGTCCTTCAACTATTAAATGGAAAAAATCAGGGATTAATCCAAGTGTGGGTGAAACAAGATATAGAAAGGTTTAGGTGTGAAGGACAGGCTTTCCAAATGGAAGAAAGAACATCATTATGGACAATGAAAAGAGAGCATGCCAAGATACACATGGAGAAAATAGAATTGTTAGTTTTGCCAGACTTGGTTGGATAAAGGATGTTCATATAAACAGACATTCCCAAGTTGTGTGGATAAACAAACACCTTAGATTTTTTTCATAATTTAAATTTTTTTCACTTAACACCATACCATAAATAAATAATATTTTTAGGGTCAAATATAGACAGTCTTTCATTGCTTCACTCCAAATCTCTGAGGTGGTCCGTCTTGAATAGTTTAGGGCAATTATTTGATCACACATTTCCTAATTGACAAAAAATGTTAATAGTGTCTTCAAAATCCCTCACTCCCTAGCTACCAGCAGAGCATGCATGGAACAGATGCCAAAGACAGCTTGGAAACTTCCAAAAAGGTTGGAAACAGCAATTACTATTAGTCCCTCTATCTGCTGCATCCAGGATTGGCATCGCCGTGGCTTCTGTGCTTGCCAAGGAGCTCAGGTGGCATTCTGTAGGGACTACGTATACAACCACGTGCTACTTTATATTTCCTTCAAATTCCAAGACAAAAATAGAGCCTACATATATGGATATCTAAACCCCAAGTGAAAAAAAGAATTTTTTCCAGGAATCGCTGTTTTAGCAGTTTATCACAAAGCTCATATGGATGACTGGGTATGGGTAAAAGATTGTAACAAAATGTGCAAACTGACCACCTTCTTCTACTAAGTCTGCTGGAATACCCTCTCTGTCTTTAAAAACAAGGATAATCACGTGTTCTGGGCCAAACCATCACTATTAGGTCCCAAATCACCTTCAGACCTGCAAATGCCCTGGTCACTCCCAGCTGCTGAGCCCTGGCCCCCAAGAACCTCTTGCTTATTTCTGCCTCTATCAGCCCTGCTGAGATGCATTCATGTGTTTTCACCCAGTAGCATCTCTGGCTCTCTAGAACTATTCTCCAACTCTACTTCAAGTGAGATTTAATTTTCTCCATAGTTACAATTTTCGTAAACACTTCAACATTAGCCTTTATTCTAATGTCCGTCTGTAGGCAAACTGCAGCAAAACAACCACTTTGTGTACTCAACTTCAATGCCTGTAGTTGTATTCTTGTTTTTGAAAAGATTTATTTATTTATGCATACAAGTACTGGGGTACAGGCCAGAGGTACGGGGTGGGGGGGTGAGAGGGTTCACCAGAGACAGAGCGAGAAGCAGAACAAGCAGATCAACTGAAGCACACTGCTGAGGGGAGCGGTGGGCGAGGCAGGAGAGGTCTGCTGCGCCATGTGGGTCCCCTTCTTATTCAGGGATCAAACACCCTGCTGCAGTGGCTGTAGACAACTTCGTGCTGCGACTTAACCCCTTGTGCCACCAGGGAGGTCCCCACAGGAAGTCCCCACCTGTGGTTGTACTCTAATGATCTACTTGTGTGTCATTCCACCAACTAGATTTTGAGCTCTCTAAACACTGACACCAGTTTATATTTATCACAACATAATATATATTTTACCACAGAATTTGACATGTATTATAGAAGAAGATGAATCATCAAGTGGTTTAATAAATGGAAAAAAATCCATCCTTTTGTTTCCAAAAATGTCTGTATTCTTAACAAAGGTCTCCACACTTGGGGAGAAATATCATCTGCTTTTTAGCAGAATGTGAGCTTTTGGGTCAAATCTTGACTGCCATACTTTGTAGTTATTTTATCTCTAAAGTTAATTAAGCATTCTAAGATATGAACATTAATGATGACCACTTTGTGGTGTTATTGCAAGAAATAAATGAGGTCATGAATATAAGGACCTCATCTTTGTGCCTAGTGGAAACAGAACTCAATCAATATTAGTTATTAGCATAATTGTTATAATTAATAACCAGGTAAGTCTCTTCATCATCTCTGAGATGTTGGGTCCACAGAGGTCTTTGGGTTAATGTCTTTCCCTCTAGTTCCACCTGCAGTGACAAGCCTAGAGTGTCAATTGTCCTCCATGTCCAGGCCATCTGTACATTCTTTCTGGATTATAATGACCCATGATGAGTACTTGTGTGTGCAAAGAACCACGATTCATGATTCCGGGGTTGAGTGTGGTGACACTCACAACATGTCAGGAGACCCTGTCTTGTCCCTTAGAATGAAAATGAGCTCTAGAGGCTTGATTAGATTTGTGCTTTGCTTCACTGGCTTTTCTTTTCAAAGCAGTGTTCACACGTGATAGAGCACATCATCACACATGGGTCTATTTATCTCACTTTTGGTGAGCAGTGAGTTCACCAGGTATGGTGATTCCATTACAGGGTCCATCAGGTTTCATCCAAATATTCCATTCATTGATGATGACTGCCGAAATGAGTTACTTTGTTAGAGGATGCCAAATGATGATTTTGGAATTCCATTTAAATTTCTCCATTTATTAGATGGGGGTTTCCTACAAAAAAAGAACTCCTGCTTATCAGCAAAAGCTACTAGGTGACATCAAAATGTAGTTCATAGTAAAAAGGCAGAAGAATTTCTTAGTTATTACATGTAAAAGTTATTCTTTTTAGAGAAGGGAGTTGATGCCCTAGGAATATTTTATGGTACCAAATGCATTCTGTCCTTCCCTCCCTCTTTCTTTCCCTTCCTCCTTTCTTTTCTGAGTTTCACGTTGAGTTTCAAAACATTCAGTTTGCTTTAACTAATTATTTTTATTAATATTGTTATTGCTACCATCACTATTTCTACTCTACACTTAAATTTTCACATAGCAATCAAGAGACACTTCATTCTTACTCCTGAGTCCTTCTGAGAGGAGCTACTAGCTTTTAGAACTTTCATGCATTTTGTGCAAGAAGTTTCAGACTAATCTTAAATATGGCCTGCTTTAGACTTAAAATCAACCATTTCTCAAAGATCATTGGTTCTTTCTGAGTAGAGTATATTATATAGAAGGCATAAGTCTGGATGTTTGGCTTTATTTAAATTATTATGTCTATTGTGATGATGTTGGCTTACAGCACTGAGTACGATGTTGAGGACACAGGTTGACACCTCTGTAAATGTAGCTACAATGTGCCTACCACCAAAGCACCAATAATCCTCCACCATAGTCCACTGGACACACACGCCCACCTTACCCTCCCCTTCTGATAGCTTCAGTTCTACAGTCTGATTTCTTTTTTATTATTATTATTATTGTTCAACTTTACATTTTATTTTATTTATTGTTTTAAATTTATTTATTTATTTAATATAAATTTTTTTATTTACATATATTTGCCATCAATTGTAATCCCCATGTATTCCCCTTCACCATATCACCAGTTCACCATCACCTCAGTCCCCTGTGCTCCCATCTGCCCTCAACCCTTCCCCTCCTCTCTCCCCACCAAATGTCCCCAATTTGTCCTTGTCTTTTCATTTTTGATTTTTGTATCTTTCTTGTTGTTATTATTATTATTGTTCTTGTTCCTTTCCTTGATCCTTATTTGGTTCCATTATGTTCCTCCTAGGGGAGGAACCATCTGGTATTTTTCTTTTGCCTTCTGACTTACTTCGCTGAGCATAATCCCCTCCAGTTCCATCCATGTTCCTATGAATGCGTCTAGTTTTTCATTTTTGATTGCTGAGAAGTATTCCATCATGTATATGTACCACAGCTTCCCGATCCACTCGTCTGTTTTTGGGCATTTAGGTTGTTTCCAGGAATATACCCAAAAGACACAAAAACTCTGATTCAGAAGAATACCTGCACCCCTATGTTTATAGCAGCACTCTTTACAGTCTGATTTCAAGAGTTTGTTTTGGCTTTACCTTTGCTTCGTTTCTTCATATTGCACATGAATGAAATCATCCAGTATTTGTTTTTCTCTGACTTATTTTACCTGACATCATCCCCTCCATTTCCATCCATGTTGCTGCAAATAAGAAGAGTTTGTCTTTTCTTAAAGCTGATAGTGTTCTGTTGTTTATATGTTCTCATTGCTATCAAGTTGTCATAGCTTTTAGGCTTTTCCAATAGGTATAGGTTGAAGTACATATTACATAAATGAAATAAATTTAAAAAATGAATTCACACTGAATGTATAAAATTCAGGTTTAACATTATATCATTTTATTTATAATATTTGATTATATTTTGTACTTTTTTTTCTTGGTTACTGAGAATATCAACCCCAAAATATTGCCACAATTGTTTAATTGAATTTTTACAATTCAATTATAGTGAATGTACATATATGCACTATCAGTATATATAAGTATCAATATTGAAAGAATTTGTAGGTTACTGAGTGTTATCCTTTTTTTTATATCCCCCTATGGATAGATAGCAAATTAGCATGTTTTTAAATCACTTGAAACAATTTTGTCCTCTGCTGGCTGTCACTATATTTATATTAGAGCTCTATTTTCAATTTTGACAAGTTTATTTTATGTTTCCATTTAATTTTGCTTTGTAATATGTAATATGTGTATATGTTTCTAAGTTAAAAGCTCTGCAGCAAGGCATAGCTATAAAGTTTTCATTCCTTCTCTGTAGGAGCAGTATATTTTTAATCAATTAGCATTTCAGGTAACAGTGGAGAATTTTACAGATCTTATATAAATATCTGAGTGTTAAGGAAAGGGAAAATATCATCATCTTATGTGTGCTTCATACAGCTTAATAGTAAAGTCTCTTTTAATTTGTTCAGTACACCCTCACATGGAAACATATCATTTGTGGGATGCTGCGAGCAAAACATTAAAAGATAATAAAAATATTGATTGCATAGATCTTTTTGTTATGGTAAAAAAAACATAACATGACATCTAGTCTTTACAGAAATTTAAGTTTACTAAACAGTACTGTTAGCTATAAGCCATAATGTTGTATGCCAGCTCTCTAGAACTTTTCATCTTGTATAATTGAAACCTTGTATCTATTGAACAGCCATTCTCTACTGTTTAAAATTCATAAACAGAAATTATGTATTTTTCCTTAATACAAGCCCAAATAGTAAAGCTACATGTGTAATGTCAACATCTGTTTCTTGATTACTTGTTATGAAAAGTTGTTTAGAATCTGTAATAGAATATTTACATAAATTGTAGTTATCATTATTATTGTTAAGTATAGTTAGATACAATACATGATGCTTTGTTATGTATTATTATTATGTATATATTGCCTTGTATTATGTAGTATTCACTATTATTATTATTATGCACTCAGTCCAAGTGAATATAGAATGTGACAGAGAATATTCTTTAACACACTGTGACCAGTGAATTTATACTGAGATTAATAACTTAATTAATATTATATTGACAGGGATAAAAGCATTTCTACTTCTAAAAACTTGAGCTGATTGCAAATAACACACAATCAACAAAGTGTTTTTCATTTATTAGCTTATTTAACCTCACATTCACCGTAGGTGGGAGAAATTATTGTTATTATTACTATTATTATTATTGTTATTAACCCAATTTACAGATGTGATCACTACTGCTCCAAATGCTTCAGAAATAGATCTAAATGCACTCCAAAACACTCATAATCCTCTGCCACAGTCCACTGTGCCCCTTACCCCTTTGTTCCCTTCTCCCAGCCCTCCCCCTCTGGTAACTCAGTTCTACAGCTAAATATTTAAGGTTTGTTTTAGTTTTGTTTTGTCTGTTCCTTTGTTTCTCTATAGTCTACATCTGAGTGAAATCATCTGGTATTTGTCTTTCTACTTTGCACTTATTTCACTTGGCATAATCTAATATAATGTGATGCTGTTGCTGTTACTATGGTCATCCTGGTCCTTCTAGCAACCACTTTGGGGAAGGCTTGGGAGGTTATAGTGCTCTGGTAGGTCAAAAAGACCATGGAAAGGGTGAGCATGTTGAGATGTTTGTGTGCAGGCCCAGTAACTCTTGGTAATAGGCTATATGAGTGGAAAATAAGGGAAAGGGACAGAACATAAATTTGGGAAGGGTATCTGCACAGAGACAGAGGCAAACGCTTTTCTTCTTTATAGTGGAGGGGGATGTTTCCCATACAACATGTATTATAAGATTTAGTAGTTTTCAACTACACTTCTTAGGAGGGAGATTGTGGCAAGTGACATTGTAAGGTAACCCTTGAGATTTCTTGTCCCTTGATGTAAATATTCCGCATCATTTCTGAGACAGAAAACAGGATGGAATTTGCTCTTTGGATGGGGTTCTGTTAAAGAGCAGCGTTAGCTATAAGGAAGGGAGATATTCTGGATGAAGGATTATGCTATACAAGAGACAACTGAAGTCACTCCCACTAATTAGAACTGAAGCAATCTTAGTAAATAGTTAATTTAGCAGAAAGTGTTAACTAATATCCACAAGTTCATACTGATAAAAATAAATGGCCACCAACAAATAAATGGAAAAGAAACAAATACCTTGGTTAAGACAGGCTTATGTCAATTCTCTGTATTTTATGTCATAGAATATAATTCTGCATATTTTGACTTTCAAACAGTACAGTTTGAAAGAGTAAACCCTAAGAGAGCAACTTTACTGACGACTGCCTCAAGCCAGGGTAGTAAAGTTCACATCAATAATGTTATGTGACATTGGGAGTATGTGCCCTTAACATAATGTGATGAGAATGGCACCTCCATCTGTGAGATGTGGCCTCCATCTATAAATGCCTTACTCTAGTTGTGAGAGACACATCAGCCAAATCCTTATTGAGAGGAATTATGCAAAATACCTTACTAGGAATCCTCAAAACTGTCAAGGTCATCAAGATAAGTATACCTTTTCTAAAAGATTATATTACCACTATGTTTAATAACTGGGGAAAATGGAAATTTTGAATTCTGAAAATCTGTTACAGCCAGAGGTAATACAGAAAATAAAATGGAATGTGACATACTGGATGGGATATGGACATTAGCAAAAGATTAACAAAATCTGATTAAATATGATACATTGACTTATTAATTGTGACAAATGTACCAGAATAATAAGAGATATTAGTAACTGGGATCCTGAGTATGTGACATATACGAACTTACATGCACAAAAATTTTATAAATCCAAAACTATTCTTACCTACAAAGCTTCTTTAAAAATCTGGGTCAAGAGGTCAAAACAGAGATTCTTAACACAGAAATATATTTGATGTATTTCTGCTGCCTTGAAAATGGAGGGGGCATTGGGCAGAAAATGAGGATGACCTCTAGAAAATGAGTGTAGCCCCAAGCTATGAGCAAGAAAATGGGTACGGCAGTCCTACAACCACAAGGAGCAAATTCTTTCAAGAATGAGCGTGGATGTGGGGTTTTCCCTAGAACCCTAGATAAGAATTCAGTGGTTCTAAGGCCTCTGTTTCAGTCCAATGACTTCTGAGTGCCAATTGCTATGCAGCAATAGAAATCTAATACTGGTCTAGAGTGAGTAAAACACCTATCTTCTTTCTACCCTAGTGTCTCATAGGTGGACTTCATGCTGAAGTGAGTGTGAGAAAAGGAGGTTGCTAAGTTGGATATAGCTCATTTCTCTCTTTTGGATCAGTCTTCAGGTGAGAAGGAAAATTCTTGTCTGAGGTGAGCTCACGAAGACTGTATCTACACCTGCATAAGTATGTCAGCAGTGTGGGGGAATAATTTGGAGTGAGGGAAAAAATTCAAATACATGACAGCTACTGAAAGCCATTTCTACATTTTCAGTAAAGAAATGTTGATACATTGATTGGGATCTTTACAGCTCCCACATCCTAATTCTCAATTGTTTCAGAACTAGGAGAGGCAAAATGGGATTGCTTATTGAGATATTGTTTTGGGGAAATCAAAAAGAAAAAAATAAATGTGTTTTTTAAGAAATATTCTTGTTATAATTATGAAAGAAAACGGTGTAGGTTCCTGAGGATTATGAATGCCAGTATGAAAAGATTATCTTCTGATTATTTTCATGAGCTAGAAATTTCTTCTTGAATGAGGGTGTGCCATACCATGGATGAGGTTTCATACCAATTCATTTTATAGCGCTACATGGTCTGGGCCAGGGTGGGGGTAGTAGGGACAGAGTATGTGGAAACAATTATGCCTATGCAAATATATAAAATGATTTACCTTTGAGCTTCATATAAAAACTGATCTTGGCTCACATGGAGACTTGCTTAATAGGCAAGAAGAAAGGCTGGTACCAAACATAAAACCGACTCCTTTAAAGCTGGAGACAGGCGTATGTGCTTATGAAAGTTGAATTTTTGCCAACTAGCTTATAAAAAATAAAATGTCATCTCACTACGCTCAGCACTGCAGCTGTATTTTTATTTCCATTTGTGGGGAAATGATTTTCGAAGAATTTTTCATAATAGTTAAATTTGGCAAAATACAATATCTAAGTGTCATTTAGAGGCCTTAAGTTATAGGTCATACAATCCTTCAAAGAAGTGTGTTCATCTTGAATAGCTGGCGCTTCTCATCTAAAGTGTTAAAGTCAGCCTATTATATTAAACAATATGAATTTTTAATCAGTCTAAGCCAGGAAGCCCCGCTGGTGAAATTTTGAACTCTGACACTTATAAGCTAATAAAGAAAATGCTGCGCTCAATTTGTTTGCTTATAGAATTAAAACATTTTACATGTCATTTCAGTCATGATCTCCCTCTCTGGCCGGTGTGCCACAGAATTGCCAACACAGATGTAACTGGTGTCAGCAATCAGATTTCAGGTTCACATGAGATGACGGGGGAGGTGACAGGTCAGGAGAAGGCCCCAGTTCCAGCTACAGTCCACGGAATTATGTCTCAATTTTCGTGGCTTGCTCTGTACCCTGTCACTATGCAATATAAACTGCTCGCTTCACTTATTTCCTTGAGGTGAACAGTCTTTCTCACAGTCTTTCTGTATGAACATCAGGTTTCCAGAGATTTCTCAGGGCTGGACCAGCAACTAACTTTTGTCTAACATGTAATCTTTAGACAATATAGGATAGTAGTTAAATGGAAAAATATAGCATTCCAATTCCAGATTTCATCCTGGTGATCCATTTGGTTTATCAGAACCCATAATTTATTCTACTCTACCTATATCTAGGGTTCAAAAATTGTTGGTTCATTCTGTTTAAAAAACAAAATCTGTGCTTTTGCCTTGTAGATAGTTATTCAGAAGGCTTATGCCATGAAATTGTAAGTTAGTTGGAAGCTAGATTTTTATTGTATGAAGATACCCACATTGCAATGTACAAAGTTATACCAGAAAAATATCTTATATTCTGCCAAGATTTATAACTTTTTGTCTTTATTTTCATGTTTATAACTTTTCTTTTCCTTTACTATTTGATTAGTTCAATTCTCTCACTATTCTCAATCTTGTCCATTTGTTAGGTTTTTTTTCAAATTCTCTGACTAATGTCATTATTAGAAATTTGTATATAGGTCTGTAGACTATCTGGACATTCAAGTTCTAGAACTTCTTATTGGAGTGAATGAAGTTTCCTTTCCAACTACATCAAGGTTCAAGCTCTCATCATTTCCTTTACTCCTTTGTGAAAGTTGTTAGAAACTTAGTACCCAATAGAACTCATGTAGCTTTTAAAAAATCTAGACTTCAACTGCTGTTTCCACATGTAATATCTCTGTGGCTCCCAAATCCACATTTGCTTCTAGAGGACTTATCTATTGATGGAGATAATAATCCTCCATCTCAATAAGGTGTTCTCGGAAACTTAGCACATGACTGGATATTCTGCATATTCAGGGTTCTCCAGATAAAAAGAACCAATAGGATGTATTGCTATAAAAAGAGATTTATTAAGGAATTGAATCACATGATTACAGAAGCTGATGAATCCCAAGATCTGCAAGATGAGTGAGAAAGCTAAAGATCCATGAGAACCAACGTTTAGTTCCAGCTGGAGTCTGGAGTCTAAAGACCAGAAGAATAGACAGTACAAATTATCATCTGAAAGTCAGCAGGGTTAAGACTTAGGATTTCAGTTTAAGTCCAGAAGTTGTGGGAAAAAAAAAAACAACCAAAAAACAAAAACAAAACTTATATCCCAATTCAACAGTAGCTCCTACTGTTTAGCTCAGATCCTCCAGCTACTGACAGAACTGGAATTCAGGTAGCCAGGCAGGAAAACTTTTGTTACTCAGAGGAGAGTTGCTCCTTTCAATATATTCAAACCTTCAACTGATTGGATGAGGCCCACCCATACAACATTAAGGAGGGGACTGCTCTACTCTATTTGTTGATTTAAACATGCATTCAAAAAAACCCTTCAAGAACAACAAACAATAGTGTTTGAATCAATATCTGGGCACCCAGAAGTGCAGTCACGTTGACATGTGACACGAACCATCACAGTCTGTATAGAGCGCACTTTCTACTCTTGGAATGGGCTTAATGATGATGAGCGTTCTTCTCATTAACTGTTAACTGCATGGAAACATCATTTCCAGTATTCCTCAGGTGATCCTTCATAGTCACCTGTTCTAGTTGAGAAATACAGATGCTTACAGTGGCTCCTACTGCTTTGCCCACATCTTACAGCTACTGACAAAACTGGAATTCAGAATTCAGAAGCTTCTGGCTAGTAGCTCATGTTCTCACACCTAGATCACATCACCTGTCTTTCTCTTTAAATAGAGAAGATACTGAGAAATAAAATAAGGGCCCACACGACTCTTTCTAGGCCCTGTAGTTTACAGCGCAGTACTATGCCAGTGTATACGCTTATATTTAACCATGTGTGAAACATCTATGCCGTTTTTCTGAGAAGTTGAGTAGGTGGCATGTATTTCAACAGCTCATCTCCACCAAATGAGAGCTATAGTATATATTTAAAGATGATGTCAGCCTTTCTAAATATAATTTTCAACTGTGCTGGGAAAAATATAAACCACAGCACTGTAATAATCAACATATAAATAGCTCCCACATCTTTGCCATGCAAATTTGGATGATATTATGGAAGGGGGCTATCAAAAGGGACCTTCTGTTACACTCTTTCTGCTAACCAGTGAGCAGCTGGGATTGATGACATTTTTAGTTAAAGCCAGTTTGGAAAGGCTTTTATCCCATGGAGATAAGCTAAAGCTTCAAAATAAAACAATTCTAAACTGCCAATGTTTGATTGGTTTGAAGTTGGAACTGTGGTATTAAATGCCTGGTTTTCTCACAGTTTTCCATTGCTTTTTTCTTGCTGACAAATGGATCCTCCAGTTCTTTTTGTTGTCAGCATTTCCTCTACTGGAAAAGTGCGGGAGGCCCAATCCTCATCTCCAGGACCAAGAATGTTGTTTTCTTCAGTCTGAGCACTGCCCAGGCCTCCTGCAGACAATTCTCCTGCAGGGTGTTCTCCTACCTTGCAAAGAGGTTAAAATGCTGGTGATCTCATCACTTTCAAAAGCCATCAGGGGATTCTTCTGAAGATATTCCATAGGGGAATCTATTCTTTTCATAAATTTACAAATATCAGTTAAAGATGTTTAGGTATTTATGTGGCAGAGGTCACAAATAGGTGGTTTTGGAAGTTTCTGACCCAATGATAGATTTGGGGGGAAGGTAGCAAAGAGTTATGTATTTATCCTAACTTGGATTGTTTTAGAGATGCCAGATGCTTCATATTGCCATAGACTCTACTCCCCCCTATTGTCTTATACCCAATCAACTCATACCTACAGGGATTGGTGTGTAGGTGTATTTTATTTGGAACTTCGCTACTGAACAACACTACAGATGAGGTTTTAGACAAAGACTATGTAAACAATAAGTGATCTACAAGCAGATCATTTAGTCTTCTTGTTGGATCAGGGAAGTGTAAACATAGGTGTGGTGGAAGAAAGAATCTTTAGGAGCAGTAGAAATGAAAGGCTCTTCTTTATAGGATTAATTATAACTCTACACTTAATGCTGTGTCGTCGTTTGCTCTCATGGGATGAAGAACTCCAAGTTTTTAATCAGACTCACTTTGGTCTTGGTCTGATCTCTGTGCCTTTAGATGAGTTACTTTCCTGTGGTAGATATTTTTTTTCCCCAAAAAATGGTCACAATAATTCTTCCTATGAACATAGGTACACCCTTTTGAAATATAACTTTGCCATTCCTTCTATCCTGATCTGGCTCTATTTCTCTACCTCTTAAATCTGGACATGATTGTGTGACTTGCTTTGGCCCATAAGACACCAGAAAGTATAACACTGGCAGACTTGAAAAGTATTTGTTCTTTGGGTTTTTACTTCTCTTGAAGTATCAGTACCTGGAAGGTGAGATCACATGAATGTGCCTAAGTTCATCTTTCAGGGGAGTCATGAGTGGGAGAGATGAGGGTTCCTGGCAGAATGTCTACCAGGACTAGACATGTAAGTGAAGCCACTCAAGACCACTGAGCCCCAGATAAGGTGCCAGTTGACTGCAGAAGTCAGCAGACTTAACTCACATTAGAAGAATTACTCTTTAGGTCAACAAAATTTATTTATTTATTTTTAAAGATTTATTTATGCATACAAGCACTGGGGTACAGGCCAGAATCCAGGACGGTGAGAGGATTCACCAGAGACAGAGTGGGGAGCAGAACAGGCAGACGGACTGAAACACACTGCTGAGGGGAGCAGGGGCCACAGCAGGAGAGGTCTGCTGCGCCATGTGGGGCCATTCCCTGGCCGGCAGCAGGGATCAAACTTGTGCTGCAGTGGCTGCGGTTTGCTTCATAGTGCGTTGCTCAACCCACTGCGCCACCAGGGAGGCCCCTAGGTCAACAAAATTTAAAGACATGAGATACTTATGTTTCTAAATCACTCATTTTGGTGGTGGCTTATATTACAACAAAAGCTAATTGACTGATGCAAAGTTGGTTAATAGTAACTGCATTGTAGCACTAATATAGGGATTGCAAATAACAAGTATAAGTGACTGACAGAGAAAATTCCCCATAAATAAGTACTACAGAATTCATTACTTATCATTCTGAATAAGCTCATGAGTCGCTTAACATAAATTGAGTTCTGCTTCTATTTTCTTGTTCTTGAGAATTAATCTTGACTCCTTATTTTTCTTGATTCTGATGTGTTGGTTTTAATGTTGCTCAAAATTAGTATATAGCCTGCCACCACCATCCTCCTTTTCTGGGTAAACCCATCTCTATCATGAAAGCTTAAAGAAAAGTCTCAAATGACAGCCCTGACTTACAGGAATTAAAATTAAGAGGAAAAAAAAAAAAAGAGAGAGAAGAGAGTTAAGCTGCAGTGATTCTCATCAAGTCAGGAACAGAAACTCAATCTTGAGAACTAAGGCCCAATAAATTAATGAATTGTATTTGAAGAAGCCCTTGGATAGTGTCTATCTTATTTGAGTTTGGCATGTATCTTGCTATGCATAAAGATGAATGAATGTGCATTGTCTTTATCCCCCAAGTCTTTAGAAGTTATGAGGGCAGGCTTATGCACTTGTAGCTATTCTATAAAACAAACTATGTAAGAAGCTCTGGCAGAGCATGTAAATACATCACAATAAGAAAACATGAAGGGAAATCAAGCCCAAAATAATAGATCTTACCATGGAAAAGACAAGATTGAATAGATTTCTCAAGTGCATTAAGCAAGACTCCTTTCATTTCAATTTTTTAAAAACAATCTAAATCAAACAGATTGAAAAACCAAAAATGAAAAAAGAAAAGAAAATCACTGTTTTGTTTGATGGGCCTGAAGAATTTAGGGTAATTGTGATTTCAAAGAATGGCCAGATTCACAGGTTAAAAGACATCTGGACTCCCCAATCACTCACCTCTCTTCTGTTTCTTTTGTCATTGACCTCATTCAATCTTAGGTAGAATGGCTTTCAGCAACATCCTGAATCCCAGCTCCAAGGTAACAAAGTAATTCTGCAAAAAAGTTAAAATAAAAGCCCAAGCTCTTTATCTTGGTAGCTCATATACGGTCATTTATTCACTGATGAACCAGTCACAAGACATGAGAATGGGGTCAGTCTATGTAATCCCTAAAGTCAGAGAGAAGGAGCAGCAAGGATAAGAGAATGAAAATAAGAGGGGAGTGTAGACTTTCACCTTCTAAGACAAAGGTGATTCATTTGGCACAGGGGAATTTTTACACTTGGGCGGCAGCTAAATAGCTGAGTTCAGAAAAAGGAGCTAGTGAGAACACTTCACTTGAGAATTTAATAATTTCACAATTTCTGTAAGAAACCAAACTATCTAATTGTGTTTTGATTTTTCTATGCCTTATCTCATTTGAGAAGTTGAAGCAGCCATTTTGATGTTCACTTTGTTTCCAAAGGGGAAAAAGCAGATTTGAAGGACCATGATATGTGTAGTTAATCCTGGGCATTACATTTCAATAGTGCCTTTCGCTCATTTCCACAAACAAAGAAATGACAATCCCTGGAGTCTTAGCAACTCAGTGGTTACACCTACTCAATTATGTTTTTGGCTCACTGGCAGAATGAAGTAATCAGATGAAGCCTGGTACTGACTGGCATGAAGTAGAACAAATATGAGTGAACTCATCCAACAACATGCCTGAGGAAGAAAAAATTATCTTTTGCTTTTATTGCTAACCCCGGGGGGGGGGGGGCGAAAAGCACAGTATTTGAATGGTGCCACTTCATTTTTCATAACAGTACAGGAGTTGGGAATATAAACAACCCAGGTGAGGCAGAGTTCCGAAGGTAAAGACTAGACATGACCACAGGCAGGATCCAAGAATAAAATGGAAAACAGAAGTAGACAGGAGCCAGAGACAACTCAGAAATGAAGCAATCAATCACCCAGAAAACACTCACAGGTGCTCAGAGTCGAGTCAAGGTTTACAAGATTAGGGACTGAGAAAAGGAAATCTCGCAAAGGGGCAAGTTTCAAAATGGGGGTGTTGGGGACCCAAGCAACTTCGTATTTTGTGGTTGTTTTGTTTGGGGCTGAGCTTAAAAGTTGCATTAGACTGTGACTGTGAGAACAGGTGAGTGACACTGGAGAGAGATGGGCAATAGGAGGAATATGGGAAAAATACGCCAGTTCTCACAACCATTAATCCCTTCTTCAATATCAGACACACACACTCACACCCCACCACACACATATATGCCATTCAAAGTTCATATTCACTTGTTCTTCAAAACTCAGTCCAAGAAGGTTTCCACTGCCAATTCCATGCTTTGTCAGAGAAATGTAATACACATGCTCGTTGGTTCTTAGCAAAGGAAACCTAAAATGTATATACCGTTCTAATGCAAATTTACTTCATTTAAAAAAAGGGGGAAAAAGTTCTCATAATTTCCTCCCATCGTTTTATTTACTGATTGTGTTTTATTTATCTGTTCATATGTCTACTCCAGAAGGCATGGGCCATAAGCCAATCACCATTGTATCCCGAGCATCTCTAATGGTGTTCATTCAATACTGCTTTTTGTTTAGTTTTGGCTTTTTAAAATAAATCACCAAATTTAAGTGGAATCCATCTAAAGCAGTAATGCCAGAATGATGTCCATTTATGGTTGTATCTTCTAGACATTTCCTTGAATCTAGCGAAACCCACATCACTGGAACCTTGGGTATAAATTCCAAAATACCCTAAAATATGCATTTTTATTATTTATAAGTAATCAATCATCTCATTTTAAGTGAAACTAGTGCCCAAATGCACTAGTATCAATAATTAAACACACCCCTTTATATTTGACAGTTCTTCTCTAGATAAGATAATAAAATGATTCCACAGGAATGATCTCATTCTTGTTTGGAAACAAAATTCTGAGATGTCATAGTGACATGACACTAAACAAATCACCTCAGTTCATATGTGAAATAAGACACTGAGATGAATAAAAGAAGAGGCTCCATCCCTGCCCTGTGTTTCTAACTGAGTTGGTGTAACCACTGAGATGCTAATGTATTTCTGCAAGTTCTTCTCAGGCTTAGACTCTTAAAGATTGTATGTTTTTCAAAGATTAAATATTGGTGGGCTCAGATTTTTATTTACACATTTTTCTTAATTATTAATCACACAGAGTATGATTCTTCCAAAGGAATATTCAAAATAAACACACCTTTCTCCGCTGTGGTAGTTCATATTTTTTAATGAAATTATTGACTATGGATTGTCATGCTAGCAATTCTGAATCTGTTGATCTGGGGGTGAGCCCAGAAATCAGAACTTTCTAAAGCACCCCAAGTGATACTGATTCAGGTTGTCTGTTTCTAACTATACTTTGAGCACCATTTTGTTTCCTTTCCTTCTGTCCTCTTTATGTGTCTTTTATTCTCCACTGTCTTTCAGCTCTATCAAATATGGTGAATGCAGCGGTTGGGATTTAAATAATACTCAAGAAATACTGACAGGAGGAATGCATGAATTAGAGAATGAATGGCTGTATAAATAAATGTATGAACAAACAAAATATAAGTCTTCCCAAGGAGCACATGTGATTGTTTTTCAGTCACCCCACATACTAAGCGGGAATGTTCAGTTTTAGCTATTGGCCAGCTCTGACATGGGCTTACTGAAAAAAACACTCCAGGTGAGAGGGTTGTGCATATGTCCAGGAGGAAAGAGGACCTGATCAGGAAGCATGTAAGAGAGGGGGCCCACAGGAGCTTGTTAGCAGAGACTGGCGTTCTAACACATAATAGGCAAGATCTACCTTTCAATATGAGCCCAGGAGAGACAGCAAGATCTTTACCTCAGCCAATTTAGTTCCCAGTTAATAAAATGACTGGCCATGTCTAGTGGCACATGGAGTTAAGTCTTAGCACCATGAAGCTATCCACAGCCACTGCAACACGAGTTCAATCCCCAGCCAGGGAGCTGACCCACATGGTGCAGCAGACCTCTCCTGCCTCACCCGCTACTCCCCTCAGCAGTGTGTTTCAGTTAATCCGCCTGTTCTGCTCCCCACTCTGTCTCTGGTCTATCCCCTTATCCCCACACCTCTGACCTGTACCCCAGTTCTTGTATGTATAAATAAATCTTTAAAGAATAAAGTGACTGGCCTTGAAGGAAATTATTTTTTGAGTTGAACTGATTCAACACAAACAGCTCCCTAACTAGAGTGGCTTGGAATAAGGGCATGGAAACAGAACATATGTAATAATAACAAGTATCCAACTAAAGTCAGTCTTTAAAAAGTTTGGCATTGAAACAAAGAGTAATAAATACTTTGATTTTATAGATGCTTTGGCATAAGAAAGTGGTAATACTAGGACCTTTGTAGAAGTAAGAAATGATACTTAATGCCAATGTATGTCTTGGAGAGGGGAATGTAACTAGAAATCTCTCCGGGCTCCACCCCCAAGTTGTCTAAGACTCATTTGACTGGGCTGTTAATGTTTGTGTTAGTGTCGAATGGGACTTAATCCAAGAATTGATCTGCCTCATCCAGTGCTGTCACTACCGGGTGCATCTTCTATTGGCTCACCCTGAGAGCACAGACTATTAGTTTAGAAAGGGGTCTATTTTTTCCCACCAGCAGTGAAGCCACCTGGTCGCTGTGTGGCCACTTTCATCCACTTCTTTCAACTTTATTCTGTTTGTCCCTAAGACCTCTCAGCAGCAGCCACCATACAGACCTTCTCCCTCCAAAGCAACAAACCAAGGCAGTCTTTTCAGCACACCTAAGGACACCTCTGCTCTCACTGTCATTCAGTCTGGAAACTCCCAGGGCATCTTTGACTCTCCTTTTGCCTCACTCCACTTTGTGAGGGGTTTCCAATATGTTTGATGCTTCTTCCATTGAACTCCCACTATTTTCATCTTCCCACTGATTTGTTTTAGCCCATTCCTGAACAATGAGCAATTGCAGGAACATCCTAATTGGTTGGTATGAACTCTACCCACATTTAAGTAGTCCACAATACATTTTTTGTTTGGTTATTTCTTTTTAAAGATTTATTTATTCATTCAAGAATGGGAGTACAGGCCAGAGTCATGGGAGGGGCAGAGGATTCACCAGAGACAGAGTGGGTAGCAGAACAGGCAGATCAACTGAATATACTCCTGAGGGGAGCAGCAAGGAGACAGGAGAGGTCTGCTGTGCCATGTGGGTCAGCTCCCTGGCTGGGGATTGAACTCGTGCTGCAGTTGCTGTGGATAGCTTCATAGTGCTGAGATTTAACCTCTTGAGCCACCAGGGAGGGCCAACAATACATTTGTTTAAGAATTCTTTTTCACAAATAAATATTGCTTTTGGACATTTTCAAGAGAACGCTACTGTGCTCAACTAAGTTGACTTTGACCAACATTTTCTGAGTGTTCATTATATTCCATACATACTATTCTGTGATATATGAAAGGCACGCAGATAGATTTTGGAGCTCATGGCATTAACAGAGATAATTCATGTGCAATGGGTAATATAATGGAAGGGTAGAGTCAGAGGCTGAGGAACAGTTTCCCAAAAAGGACATGATAAGATGAATCTGAAAGAATGAATGGGAGATAGCACAGAAAAGGGAATGACGATGTCTGAACAGTGGGTGTAGGCTGAACAAAGTGAATAGAGAGAGATTGGACGTTGTTCCTGAGAAAACTAAGAGTAAATTGGAGTAGATCCAATCTATCAGACTGAGGAGGAGAACTTAGCATTATCAAGCTTGACTTTACTAAGTAATTTAGTTCTAGCAGCCATAGAGAGGGTAATGAGGAGAGTGATATTAATGTGAACATAACATGTAAATCCATATGATAAATATGAATTTTTAGATGGCAAGTAATTCATAATATAAATTTTATTTTGAAATATACATTTGTGGTACATATTACAAAATATGTTTGAATTCATTTAAAAAATAAATTTTTAAAAATGCAGGCTTTCATTAAATTTTATTTTATTATCTTTTGATCTTCATCATTTATTTTTCTGTGTGTGCATTTTAGGATATGTATGAAGAGACTTGAAACTAATCATTACCATCAACATGCTACTCTACCCAGGCTATTCTAACTGTGAGAATGACTGATGTAGTTTAAGATTCGAATTCAGAATTGTTCTTGATTCTATAGCAAGGAGTTCATGTATAGAAGGATCCACTTTTTTCATGTTATCAGGCATATTATCATCACCACATCCCAAATACTTAGTATATTATAAAAGGACAAATGGATATATCAAAATTACATATAAGAAAATATGATACAAGGGCTGAATGAGAAAGAAGGTCAGACATTAACAGCCACCTGGTGCTGTTCTTTTTTTTTTTTTTTTTTTTTTTTTTCATGTTTCTTTGCCTTTAGAAAGGTGTTGCCTTTAGAATGTCCTACTATCATTTTTTGAGCTAAAAAAGAGAGAAACTCAATTCTTAAACTTCTCTTCATCCCAGAAAACAAGAAATACATTCTCTGGAATTTTTCATGTTTATTTTGTACCTCAAAACTCAGTTTCTTCTCATATACAGCCATGATGATTTTCATGTTGTCTTTTATCCAATATGCATGCTGGGTTGAAAATCAAAGAAACATTATCTTACTCTTTGTTCCCCAATATAACCTAGCCCTGGGTGTTGCCAAATTAGTGAGTAGTGGATTTATTTCTTTAAGATTTATTTGCTTATGCATATAAGAACTGGTGTACGGATAAGAGCTGTATGGGGAGTGGGGGGTGAGAGGAATCACCAGAGTGAGGAACACAACAGGCAGATTAATTGAAATACACTGCTCTGGGGAGCAGCGGGCAAGACAAGAAAAGTCTGCTGCACCATGTGGACCATCTCCTGACCCAGGGATTGAACTTGTGCTGCACTGGCTGCTGATAGCTTTAGAATGCTGTGACTTAACCCCTTGTGCCACCAGGGAGGCCCCAAGTAGTAGATTTAATATAAAAATCATTGGTTGTTTTCAATTCACTTGAACAATATGTACTGAATCCCCCATGCTAGATGTAAGATGGCTGGAATCAGTTGTAGGTCTTGAGGTGCTTGCTGATATCATTTAATAGTCTTTAATGGATTCTATAATTTCACTGAGACATTCCCATGAACTATATCACATTCTATAGAAATTCATTTTATAGGGGGTCATGGTTTCCTTCAAAAGAAGTATAGATGGTAATCTTCATAGTGAGGTAAAGCTGTTTACAGTTAACTATAAATCATAGGGGAAATTTTGAAGAATGTTTAAAGAATCCCTATTTGAATGGGGAAGAAATTAATGCTTTTCAAAGTTATTTTATCATTTGTCCCCAGTATCTTGACAGATAATTCTGGCTTTTAAGTATAAAATATAATGAGTCCATTTCTTTGGTTGCTTTTAAATAAAATACTATTACTGGTATATTACAGAATGAATTCTGGTAGATGTTTAACAAATATATTAGACATTGATGCCTGTTCATTAATAACTAACACCTATTCTAAAGGACACAGAAGTTGTAGGTATTGGATTATTATTATCATGACATAAATTAAGTGTGCTTGAATCTGCATTTTAGTGTAGAAAATTTCTATGTTGACAGAACTAGTATTTTAATTATAAAAGTACTATACTTTATCATTGTTTATCATTTTTTAACTTTTTTTTTTAAAGATTTTTTTATTTATGCATACAAGCACTGGGGTACAGGCCAGAGGTGTGGGGCTGGTGAGAGAATCCACCAGACAGAGCAGGATGCAGAACAGGCAGATTGACAGAAACACACTGCTGAGGGGAGCAGCGGGCGAGGCAGGAGAGGTCTGTTACGCCATGTGGGTCACCTCCCTGGCTGGCAGCAGGGATCAGACTCGTGCTGCAGTGGCTGCGATTTGCTTCATAGTGTGTTGCTTAACCCACTGCGCCACCAGGGCGGGCCCTATCATTTTTTAACTTTTAAAAGTTCACTCATGTCCTTTCATCAATAGTACTTGAAAGATTTTAAGCATAAGTGCTACATGGTGAGTAACATAAGCAAAACCTTTTGTTTGACCATTGTTGACATTATAAATAAGGATATAGAGTCACTGAGAACCACAACATGCTATGAAATCAGCAGCGTCCGAGAAGAGGAAGTGGCTTTGTGTTAGTTATCTATACTTTGAGAACATTAGAAACATGCAGTCACTGTCTGCAACTGAATCTGAACCACAGCACGGATCCTCTGCTCTGCACACGCTCAACAACTTTGACCTCACCGAGGTAGCCACTTATTACTTATCAACTAGTCTCAATAGTTGAGTTGGGTCTTTGAGTTACTTCTGTCAAGAATTTCAGAAATGTGAAATTGGAGCACTGAGAAACAAAGGTTAAATCTGGTAGTTCCAGAAGAATATGGGGTAGAGATTACTGGTTTATAGCTGTGTGCACAGCCAGTGCAACAAGCAAATCAAAAGTTCGCAGAAACAAAGAGAACTATGGAGAAGACAAGGTGGCTCTGACACCAAAATCATGTCAGACTCTCCAGTTTATTTCTCAAACCCCAGTCTCCCATCTGTTTTCTCATTCTGGCACAGCAGTTTCTTACTCTTCACACTGAGGCTCTAGATAGGCATTTCTTCAGTCTCCTTTATAGATAGAAGAATGGGTGTGTCCCCCAATAAAAGCCAACAAAACCAAACAAGATATGGGGGACTTTTGGGAAATATTTTGTTATGGTCAGAAAGAAACAGAAAAAAATTGCACCTTTTATTCTTGCATGTGTTAGGTAAGAGTATTTCAGCTCACAACCAAAGCAGCTATCTCTTAACCATGTGGAGAGAAACCAAAGGACAAAAGTCTACTCAATGACTAGTGTAGAGTAGAAGTTAGAAAACCTTTGGTCTCTGATAATTTTGTTATGCTTTGAATTAATCTATTACTGATAGCTTTAGATTCCTTGATCCATATGGGCAAAGATACCTTATTTTTTCTAGCCATATTTGGACATAAAATATCTTACGTCCTGATCTTTTTAAGTATCCAGTGACTCAATCTCCATGCATCCCAGCTGAACCAAATAGACATTTTCTCTGATTATCCCTTGTATTCTCACCAAAGAAGCTCTCCCCTTTTTATTTTTCAACTTCACATGTTTCTCCTTGCAAATAGCATTGGCCTTCACACAGGGATGCATTTTTGAAGTTAAGAGCTAACATCACAGAAGTTTATTTGTGATGCAACTGTAACCGGACTACTGGTTAGCTAGTGTGTTTTTCTGGTTACATACCATATGCTATTTTAAAAATAGTTGGAAAATAGAGATGTCAATCATTGACAAACTATTCAATGCTATATAAGAAATGCTAAAATAACCATTTTTAGAATAACTTAAATGCACACAGTGGCATTGTTTAACCTACCATAAAATTGCAGCATAATACCCAACAACAAGGGGTTTGAGTGTTCAAAGAAGGAGATCAGAATGGAACTCGAATATATTCAATAACTATTTGAGGTTTTTTTTTTTTCTTTTCTTTTTTTGGCCGAGAAACCATTTCATACTTATCCATTTAGATCCCTTTAAAAAGAAACTTCTCTCCCTCAAGCCTCTCTATTATGAAGCTACATTCTCCAGAATGCCAGCTCCATTGTCCATGGAGCAGAATGTTCTTGGAAAAACCTGCAGATAAACAAGTTCTCACAAGCCTGGGGAGAGATGAAGCTGTCTATGGGTAGTCATTTCCCAGGATGCCTTTGCTTCTCCCCCTTCTCTGCTGCTGTGAAGTCGCCAATCCTGGAAATGCTTTTTGAGGCAGGGAGTTTTCAAAGTGACAGGCTTAAAAAATACAATTCACCTTTTGCCCTTCCCCTCCCAGCTGCAGGATACTAGACCTCCTTAGAACTCAATTTGGTAACTCTGAACACTGGTTGGTATCTTAAATAGGCAAAGCTCTCCTGAACCACAGGTTCCAGGGTTAGTTTCTCAAGTTCGCCTTTTTAATGCAGATGATTAAATGAGCACATTCACTAGTTAGACAACGAGAAAACCTTCTTTCACAACTGTTAAGTAATTCAGATTAATCTTGATTTTGTTTTAATAAATTCAGAGAAATTATTAATAGCAGACTTGAATTAGATTCAGAATTATTTCTTACCTAAGCTGTTGCTAACTAAATCAGAGATGAAGTCAATTGGAATAAAATGCTTGGAAAGGGACTTTCTTGAATGTTTCTCAATGTCATGGCCAGAAAGAGCCCGACAGCTCAGTAACATTGGACAAACAGAAAATGTGAGTCTTCATTTTGCTTCTGATACCAAGATTCATTTTGCTTATGACGTTGTCATTTAAATGCTTTCTTTTCTCTTATGGAAAACTTGTATGATAGACTCATTAATCTCTAATAACTCTTGATTTCTGGAATTCTACTATTTGATAAAATGCAATCTGATTATTCAAAAAGAAAGGACAGAAAATCAGGACCCAGAAATCCTAGGTCTGAAGTCTACCTCCCTGTTCCTAGGTATCTCTAGATATAAAAGTTAATTTGTCAGATTCTCAGTTTCCCCATATGCACAGTGGAAGTGATAATGCTGATATTGTAATTACTATAGGATGAAAGGGCATAATCTTTATAAAGATGCAAAGCATTTTATAATAAACTCTTTCTCCCAATAACCAGGATAATTAGTAGTCTCTAAGAAAAACCATAAGAAATATAATTAGTTTGAAAGAAAATCAACTAAAATGTAATTATTAATTACCGAGAAACAAAAATCAGTCAGCTGGAAGCTGTATACTCAGGGATTTTCTTTCTTTTAAAATCGAACTTGGAGCTTGAAACTGGAATATCCGGTTTTGACTTGCTTATCCCCAGTCTTCACAATGAGAGGGACAAGAGCAAAATCATCCTAAAACATAATAGGACTGTGGCACAGACAGCAGCAGCACAAATCACCCCAAACAAGCATATGATTTAAATGAAATACGTGGAGCTTCTAGACAAGCCTTTGGTCTTCTCTTCCAGAATGTTGTCCTGCTAAACCCTCTATTCAGAGAAATTAGAAAAATTTCTAATTCTGGAATGAGCGTTGTGTTTGATTGTGTCTAAATAATGGTGCTCTATTAGGGACCAGATGTCTAAGGTAGTCCTGATATTAACAGAAGCAGATGACAGCTCCAATGATTGGATTTCATAATACTTAGAATGTGCAAGTTCTCCCCTCAAACACAATTTCTTTCCTTCTCTGAAAATGAAGAAGCCCCCCTTGCTCATACTGGTGGAACTGAGTCATTGCAGTCACCACATCACTATCTATTTGCAGCCATAGGGGCCACCAGTCATCAAAGGCCCCATGTTAATCTCTGTGTCAGGAACCACCTACCATATTGCTTGGCTATGGTGTTAAGACTTGAGAAATTAATGAATGAGTGATTCAAGCAGTCAAATGAAGTCCCAGTTAGAGTTAGTTTTCTTTGGCCAAATTTCATGTAAGTTTTCCTAAAGAAGGAATTTTACTTCTGCAGGAAGTACTCACTTTGATAGCCTAGCAATCTTTGTATATTAGCGTAAATGAATTTCAGATCATTTCCTCAGAGCCTTGTGAATATTGGGATAATTGGAGAAAGCAGCTATCATTGACAGACCAGAGGTCCCCACCCACAATTATTGGGTCTTTATTCTCCCATCTGTTTTGTCCTGATAAAGTAGCTCTGAATTGTGTCAAGTGCATTTGCATGTAGACACCGCTAGCTAATAGGAAAAACTCAGTAGAGGCAACTGTTACTTGCAAAGGTCTTGTTGTGTGCTGGGAACTAGACGTTTCACTTCATTTTTTTTTTTTTTTTAAATTGAGGTCACATTGATTGACAACACTGTGATTTGAGTTATAGGGTCACAGTCTTAGCTGTATGTTAGCATACCACACCTACCACAAGGCACCCATAATCCTCCTCCTCACTCCATGGTATGACCTGCTGTCTTTGCTCCCCCTTCTCTGGTAGACTCAGGTCTAAAGTCAGGTTTCTGTATTTAGACACAGCAAAATGATGCACACTTACAAAAAAGACAAACTCTTGCCATTGTCACAAAATGGATGAAATTAGAGGACATGATGCCTAGCAAAATAAGTCTCAAGGAGAAAGACAAATGCTGAATGATTTCACTTCTGTGTGGAATAAAAAGAAATGAAACAAGAGGTCAGATAAAACCCAACCAATAACAATCCTAGAAGTCTGTCCTAGACATGTTTTATGAATGACCTGGTTTACTCTTCACAAACCCCCCTTAAAAAAGTACCACCTTAATTTTCTGCTTTTCAGATGAGAAAACTGAGGCATGAAGACATTTTCTGAAGGTCACTCTTTAAGTGGTCAAATCAGAATTTGAGAGGGTCAGGTGCTCCTAAGTACAGACTTCTCCCTTTGGAACCCAGGAAGCCAGCTCAGCACTGGCCCACTGTTCTGTGCATTTGGATTTGTGTTGCTGAAGCCAGAAAGCATAGCAGGAACTCAGTTCTGCACAGCTCTTCTCTCAAGTTCAGGCGGGGGCAGAATACAGCAGGTTGGAGATGACACTTGTGGGGAATGCTTGTGCCCCCACATGTTTAAAGAAATGACCTCTGCTCTCTCCAACTTGGTTGAAAAGACAGAATGCCCTGGATTTGGATACCTCCAATTTTGCACGTATTGTTGCTATTGATGTTCTTTCATCTGGATGGAAATGTCAGACATCTTTTGTCCAGATCTGGCAGGCATATGAGAGCAGAGTCGACTCTCCCTGAATTCAATGTGACCGCCAACTTCACAAACACCCCTAACTCCCTAAGTAATACAAATGGCCCTTCTTTCTTTTGTCTCCACAATTATTCATAAACATATTGAATAAGCTGAAATGCAAAGTGATTTATGAAGCAGCTGAACTCCAAAGAGTTTTGAATCCTCCCATCCTCCGTGAGGAATGGGGAGGGAGAATATAAACCAGCTAGGATCCCAAGCCAAAATTGGGGTTCCCAGGGCCTTTAACTATCAAGAGATGCAAAAGGCAGCATAAGTTTGAGCTATGGGGGTTTGAGAGTGATAACAATGCACCCTAAGTTCAACAAGGAGCAGGAAGAAGAGAAAATTAAATATAAGCTCTGCAGACTGCAAGCTTGCTATGTGACATGTTCCCCCTGAAGCATTTTTAATGAATTACTACAATAACCACTACCATCCTCTATCAGTGATGAAGCAGCAGATGTTAAGAGGTGTGTGGATCGCCAATGCAGAAAAAAATAAAGAGCCCTGCACCCAAAATAAAGAGTGCCCGCAGGGAGCCCTGCACCCAGTCACAGATTCCCCACTGCCTATAAAATAAGATGCATGCCTATGTGTCTAGATGTCTAGGCACAGGTTGATTTGAAACTGTTCTGAACATAAACTCTACATGTGAGAAAAGACTGGAAGGTAATTGCCAAGGGCAAAGTCTAATGGACAGAATGGAACAGTTAGTGGATCCCTTAAACTGGCTTTATGGTCTAGGTGGAAAACCAAACAAAAATATGCTTAGTAAATATAATGAACCAACTCCATCATCAAGGAACAGAAAATGCAAAACATAAACGCCAACATTCTTAAATGGGATGATAGTTTTCATTTTTTATTTTTGAAAGAAGTACTTGTTTCCTGAAATGCTTTTTGCCATGAGATTATCAGCTCTAAATGATGGCCTATTTTTTAGTCATTTTCATATTGTGTGATTAAGGGGAATGAGATTTTATAATTACCTGTATGTGATTCTCTATTTGTTTTACTTATTTAAAATCATTTCAAAACTTTAAATTCATGTGTAGTGTTTGACATACATGTAGCAAACAGAATCACGGCTCCTAAAGTGGAACGTGTCCTAAATCCTAGAATCTGTAAATATGTTACATTGCATGATAAAGAGGATTAAAGGTGCTAAACAATTGATTAAATTAGAAACATCTGTTTAAAACAAAAAACTTTGGGGGTTAAGAAAGGACAGAGTTTAATGGACAAGACACAGAAGTTTCAGGTTCCTCTTGCTGACTTCTCTTTGCAAATTCCCTGAGTTCCAGGCCTCTTCTCTGTGAGTTCTGCTATTGGTAGCTAACACTCCCTTCAGTCATTACTGCCTCCTCATTTGGACAAAGGAAGGTGAATCAGGTGACAGCAAAGCAAAGACATAAACCAGGGTCAGCAGTGCAGCAGCAAAATTCAAGACAACTGACTCAATGGTTCTGGGGCTGATGACCACACTCCATGAGGAAGGGGCCCTCTACCACTGGCCCGTTCAGCAGCCACTGCATTGATTTTAAAATAGGGAGGTCATCCTGGACCTTATGGATGTGCCAAATAAAAAAATCAGGTTCTTGAATGTAAAATAGGGAAGCAGAAGAGTCAGAGGTGCAATTTGGAAATACAGCTGAGGGATGCTGTGTGAGGAAGACTCAACTTGCTGTGCTGACATTAGGGATGGAGGAAAGGGGCCACGAGCCAAGGAATGTGAGTTGTATCTAAGGTAGGGTAAGGATGTAATTTGCTATGTGAGAAGAAAAGCACAAGTAAGATATGTACCAAGCAAAGTGCATTTTTGTGATTCAGTGAGTACACCAGTTTTGCACAAATGTATGACAGGTGTTATGAGAAACCCTTAGTTATGTCTAGAAAATACTTTTTTGTTTTGTTTTAAGATTTATTTATTTATGCGATCAAGAACTGGGGTACAGGCCAGATGTGCCAGGGTGCGAGAGGGTCAACCAGAGACAGAGTGGGGAGCAGAACCAGCAGATCAACTGAAATACACTGCTGAGGGGAGCAGTGGGCAAGACAGGAGGGTTTGCTGCACCATGTCAGTCCCCTCCGTGGCTGGAAACAGGGATCAAACTCGTGTGGCAGTGGCTGCGTTTTGCTTTATACTGCAGTGCTTAACCCATTGTGCCACCAAGGAGATCCTAGAAAATACTTTATAGTCAGAAATTAGTAGAAAATTTAGTGTTACAGGAATCCTCTCTAATGTTTTCAACTTCCTTTAAATAATCTGTCAGATCTAGGTAAAATGGTGGATATAATGAAAATTTTATAGATAGAGTGAATGTTTGGAAATTGTTGGGATACTCCAGAGAAAGGGTGGTGGGGATGGCACATGTATCACAGACAGGACAGCATCTCATGGCATTGGTCCCAATGGCATAGGTGAACTGAGAGAACAGGAGAAATGACTGATAGGTCTCATTGTTCAACTTTCATTGCATGAGAAAGCTCATGACAAAGATCTATAGAAAGAAGTGTTTTAGAAATAGAGGTCAGGAAGAAGAGCTGTTCCTGGTATGAGGAAGATGAATTTTCTTTTGATATGTTGTTGAGTTGAAATGCCAACAGGATTCTTAGGAGGAGACAATTAGCAACCAGCCAGAAATGGAATATGGCTTCTTGGCAGAGAAACGAATGTGGAGCTACTGATGTAGAAGATGCCAAAGAACTCATGGCAATGCAATTTCAGGGGGAGAGGAAAGAGGGTTCAAATAGAACCTAGTTAGTCCTATTATATAGTCCTAGTTAGTCCTATCGTATGGGGTTCAAAATGAGACTTTAAAGAGCAGTGAATTTACAAACGAAAACAATGGTACACGTGATAAATACTGGAGAGACTCCAAGAATGATGCTCATATCTAAGTTGTATACACTATTTTATCACTGTAAAGCAGGGCTTCCAAGAATGTGGTAGGAGTAGAACACATTTTACAAGTGGCTCACCAGCAAGTGTATAGACAGATTCAGAGGAAGTGAGGGAAGAGTTAATTTTCAATAATTTAATAGGTATTTATAGAACCTCTAATGGGGTGATAGGATGATGATGTTACAAGCGTCCCTAGCCTATATAGAGAATGATGTTTTATGACAACACAAATAAAATGAGACACCTATATTAAAATTGGATGGCCACTTGCATTTGTAATTAAGGCAAGGACAAATGAAAATTAGAAGTCTATAACAATATTTTGAAAACGTATCCAAAGTATTCATGTGCCTTTAAGTTTATTTAAATTTTTTATCTATTTCTTTCCCCCAATGGGATAAATAGGCATAATTATTTTTCCTGTAAATCCTTAAGGCATAATATATCATTGGAAGAGCAGTAACAGTACACTGTCTGACTTTTGTCAGTCTTTTGGGTGGGTGTTTGACCCACTACTTATCTACACTAAAATCTGAAATTTATCTTCATGAAGAAAGGTCAACTCCTTAAAAAATTGGAAAATTCAGGTAATTTATGTCACTAACAGCGTTTAAGTTCTATGGTACACGGACAAAGTTACCTCTAGAAACTGGGGAACAAACAGCTATGTCTGGAAAACTACAGGAATTTGTGCTGAAAAAGAATCTGAAATTTCAAACAAAGATGATGAAAAAGATTCTCTTTCTGCTTCCTGGCAATGTACTACCTACAGTGACTTCAAAGTTCGGAAGACAATATTAATGAAGGGGAAAAAAAGGAAAGGAAAATATGTATGTAATATAGAAGAAGCTACCCATGTTAGTAGAAAATGTAAGTGGATAATCCCAGAGATAACTTGTCTAAAACCTCCTCCAACACCAGCCTTCATGAAGAAAATTCAGGAAGGAACAAATAGACTTGTGATGATTATTATACCCTGAATATGGATAGCTATGCTGTACAAAACAAAATGTTTTTCCAGTGGTTTATAGTCTCAAATTAGGTCAAATAACCTGTCCTGTATTCTACATCCTTTTAATCAAATTGTGCTTTGGTATTTTTTAATTTGCTGGAGTTTTTTGTAGCTTTCATTTTTTCCCCCCATGGACACAATGACTTCCTCTCTCAGCATACACTGTATGCTTTATTTAAGAAATAGACATCAGAAATGTATCTTTTCACATTTTTTCGTTATTTCATCCTTATGCAAAACTGAATTCCTCTAGTTGATGGGTCATGCCTCCAGCTTGGAAGAGTTCAATTCACATTTAGAATCACAAGAAGACCACAGAGCCACTTCCCAAGTATAATTACTATGCACAGAAAGAGTTATATGTTTTGTTTTTTTTCCTTCTGACTTTCACAAAAATAAAGGGCTAATATCACCAGCGGGCAAATTCTATAAAATTACTCTCAGAAGTGCTTCAACAAAACCTGCCAACAACTCAAGTCCAAACTTCCCATCCCTGCTTTGTAGCAAAGGGCCTCAGTGGGACAGGCTGCCAGTCAGGCAGACGAGAGCCAAATTGTTTAGTGGAATTGGGAAGTGGACAGATGTTCTCCTGGGATGATGGAGACAGGCACCGCCACATACATTTTCACTTGACGTGTTAACCAATATTCTTAGCCAATTATTCAGAGGCGACCAGCAGTTAATGCATGCAAAGGCAGGAGCTGGAATCATCACTCATGGCTCCCCCACAGCCCCAAACTCCTGCCAAAGTGTTAAATTCCTCTCTGGCTTGGAATGACATGGAGTTCATTTTGTGTGCCCTTGGATATGCAACTTGAGGCTTATAGTAGAGCATCTAAAGCTGCTTATGAAATGGTCATTGTGGATGAATAAATAAAAATAAAATAAAATGAACACTAAGGCTAGATGGCCTCAAAATACCGGAAAGAATGGGCTTTACATAAGAGAATGCATTTGAGGTCTCAAAGGTAATTACCCCGAGGCACTGGAATGGTGCAATAAAAACAATAGCAGCTGGTCCACGCCAGTGATATACCGTGATAACAGCTATTAAGCTAATTTGTGGCAGAAATACAATGTATTAAGATCTATCACTTTTAATGGAGATAGGAAAATATAAAAAAAAATGACGTTGTCAATTTATTCAGAGAGATGACAACAAAAGGAAGTCAGTGACTAGAAACTTTACTTGCAAGCATCCACCTGCCTGGCACCATCATCTGTTTGCTGGCCTTTGGGCTTGAAGCAACGAGAACATGCCCCTGGTACCTGGAAAATAAGAAGAGGAAATGACGGAAACCTTCTTTCCAAGAAGCTTAAAATGCTAGCTATTATTTTTTTAAGTAGCATTTTATTTCTGGGAGAACTGCGCCACATGAATATATACAGGAGCCACAGAGGAAGCATAGTTACTACCTTCAAAACTATTGGCAGAAAGAAGTCAAGGTAGACCATTTCCCTTACCAACCTTACGTCTCCTGCCAGTGCTTCCTGTCATTGGAGGCAGCCAGGAGACAGGTAGTCAAGGGTCCTGGGAAGTGGAGCCTAAATACACTAGATCTAGTTCCATACAGAGCAGAGCAGAGGGACAGAAGTGACCACGAATGGGAAAGTGACCAGCATTTTTGCAGAGGCTAGTCTTACGAGCCCTCCCATGATTTTGCCCCTAAATGACACATTCCTTTACCACAGTGTTCCCCCCTAATAAATGTTGTCCTCCCTCTGGTCTATTGCGTACACTGCAAAAAGAATGATGTCTTCAAATACCCTGTTCTCTTTAAGACCCTTCCACGACTCCCTCTGCTTTGGTAAAGAACCAAAACATTGGTTTGCATCTTCCTTTGCATTTTAGAAGTGTAGATCTCCCCTTTCAGGTGCTGCTGCCATAACTCACTCACCACCAAAGCACCTCTCGTCCACCATCTTAGTCCTTTGTGCTCTTCTCCTTGTTCTCTCCCTTCTCCTTTCCACTCCTCGTCCTCCATAATGCCTCCATTATGTTATCACTTTTCAAATGTTACATTTTAGTTTGGCCATATCTCTTTGTTTTATTTCTCTATTGAATATGGAGTATTTAAGTAGTTAAAAGTATTGTGAAGAACACCTTCATAATATTAGGAAGTTCTCTCTGATCATGGGCAGACCTAAAGGAACAGAGTAACTTTTATGCTATAACTACTATACATATGTTGTAGATAGAGAAAGAGCTTATCAGGCAGCGAAAATAGCAAGTCCAAAGTCCCTGAGTAATAAGTATGAAATTCTAGAACTTTCTACATCACTAAGTCAGGAAAGGAATTCATACTTTCTTTACACTTTGTTCAGATTCTTTTGAAAAAATATGCATTTATAAGATAGCATTTCCCTCATGCTTTCAAATTTAAACTATATTTTTTTTGGTATATAATGTTGATAAAACATTACCTCAACCACTTAGCTGTATACTCTATGTAGGGAGAGAGTGGATTTTCCTTAAGAAACAGTTTCTGCTGTTTAAGTGAGAGACACCAAATACAGTGTTCCAAAAAGACTGGCACATATTACTTTCGCATAGAACTATTTTGACTAGTCTGGAGATTCCACGATGTCAAGAATACTGACTATTTTATTTCTTCACTATTCCTATAATATTTCTGGATTGTCCAAGATATGTCATCATTCCATTCACAATCCAGGTGGCAGAAGAGTGAAGATGAACAGGAGTAAGAAGGCATGTCTTTTCTTGGAGAAGTTGTCCATATCTCTTATCCTCACATTCCATGAAACGAACATGGTGACACTAAGCTGGAAGGGAAACCCCCATAAAAATGCTGCCCCCATGAAAGAAGGAAGGGACCGTAGGATCTGCTACACAGAGCAAGAAAAAGAAAGAAGGTGGAGGTCTCATGATACACAAAAGAATCAGCAAGCTCATTTAGAACAGTCCTGAATAACTTTACTAGAACAAGTGACCTAGACCAGGAGAATGTAGAAGTGTGTCTAGGTGATAGTGCAGACTCTAAAACAAAAATGACAACATAAATCAAGATCCTTCAAAATAGCTAAAGAGAAAGCCAAAGATGTTTATGAAGTACAATATTTTAGAGCTCAGACTGGTGCTAGGGAGGTTTGGGTCAAGCTCAAAATCAGTGTCTAGGGCCTCCCTGGTGGCACAGTGGGTTAAGCAATGCACTATGAAGCAAACCGCAGCCACTGCAGCACGAGTTCGATCCCTGCTGCCGGCCAGGGCGGGGACCCACATGGCGCAGCAGACCTCTCCTGCTGTGCCCGCTGCTGCCCTCAGCAGTGTGTTTCAGTCAGCCTGCCTGTTCTGCTCCCCGCTCTCTGTGGTGAATCCTCTCACCCCCCCACACCTCTGGCCTGTACCCCAGTTCTTGTATGCATAAATAAATAAATCTTTAAAAAAAAAAAACAAAACCAGTGTCTAATATGAAAATTACTCTAGCTCTGAAATGATCATGCTGTTTCATCAGAGAAGTAAACCAACAAACATCCTGCAAACCAGCACATCATTTCCCAGTAGACAGCAACACTTGTCTTCCCGTGCTATGAAGAGGTTGCTGTGTCTGTATTTGCACCAGCAGAAGAGTTACCTTGTGTTTAAAAACAGGCTCCATGAAAAAGCCTTGCTTTGCCTTTCAACATTAGAGTTCCAGTAAGAGGCCCAGAATGGAAGTAACTGGCACCAGCAATGACACTCATAGAATTTACTGAGCTCACCCTGAGACACATCCTCACAATATCAGCAGTCGGCAGAACGGTTCACCCTGTGAGCAATCTTTTTGTAAAGGACCTGGCACTAACTGTCCTAGGCTGTGAGGGCCCTGTGCCTTGGTTGTAAGGACTCAATGCCACTGTTGGCCTGAAGCCACTGTAGATGATGCGCATAAACACACGAGACTTTCCAAATAGAACCTTATTTACAAAAAAAGTTGGGTGCTGGATCTGCCTAAGAATTCTGGTTGCCTGAACTCCGGTCTCAGTTTTTAATCTTTATTTTTATTGGGGGCATATTTTCTTTTTCACTTCTCAGAAATTTAATCGGCATATGCCGCTCTCCCCCTGAGCAGACTCTTATATAATACCGATGTGTTTGTCGTCCTCTAAATTACGAGGCATGAATAACCCAGGAAGCAGAAGTGAAGGAAGGAAAGACCGTCGGTGGCAGGCATTGTCAGCGAGGGCTTCATGCTTGAGGCCCTTCATTAGAGTGGAGATAGGTCAAGGACACTGCTTCTTTCGTATCAGTCAGACCCCTCTGCAAGCGTCATCATGAGCCCTATACACGTTATGGCGTGCTGTCCCCGACACTTCCGTGTCATTTCAAAACCACACAGAGGGTAAGGGACTGTCTAAGGGTCTCCCAGGTGGAGCCAAATTAAGAGTTCATCTCAGTACCCTCTGAATTTGTATGGCTCAAGGAGATCAGAAGTTGAGATTACTCTCTTTGAACAGCAGGACTACCCCCCCCTCCCCGCCCCCGCCACATCCCTACTCTGAGCCATGCTGGGGTCATTTTCAGGGATGTTGTTCTTATTCTCCATCATGTGGTCGTGGAGCGAATATAGAAAGATCTCAAGTATGGAAGATACAGTAGGTTTTGGAAAAGAAGCATTTTCCTTTATGATATCACAGTGCAAGATGCCTGCAAGAGCTCTGAGTCTTAACCACATCAACTCATATCAGTTATTCCACAGCTAATGGTTTTGTGAGATGCAAGTTCCAAGACTGCAAGGGAGAAACATATACTGATGCATATGTATGTGTGTGTTTGTGTGTATAATTTATTTGGCCTCTAGTATCCTCTTTTCTCTGAAGAACAGCAGTGGTTCACTTAGACACTAAGGATCAGATATTCCAAGGCTGTCCCCACCACATTAAAGACTGGTATTACCACAAGATTTTAATGAGAGTTTGAAAAGAACATTTCTGTGTAAGTAAAATGAAAGTGCAGGTGGTTTCGTGAGTTCACTCTCCGTCTAAACCCCCAAACACTATTTAATGTGCAAAGTGGTTAAAATATTTCATTTTTCTGGTCAGTTCTACACCAGGTAGAAACAACAACCCTACCCTTCCTGACATCGTGGGGTGGTCCCGAGCCTTCGGCTTGGAGCCAGCTGTTAAATACTTTAATATTCTCTAACTGGAGAAAAGGACTCTCAATTAAAATGCCAGGCACCTTTCAAGCATAATATCACTTATGCTTTAGTTTTTCCGTAACTATCCTGAAATTTTCTTAGGAACTTGATATTCCTTGGTCCCTGCCTTGGCAACCTCTGTCTACCCCCTATCACTGTCCCATTACAGGAGCACAGTCTCCTTTGGGGGACTCCTGTCAAAGCCCATATACCTGTCTCTGGTTCTTTCTAGCCTCCATTGGCCAACAGCAAGTTATTTGTGGCGTTTGCACCTGATTAGGTGATGAACCCAAATTCCAGCTGGTGACTGATTTGCCTACATGACTCACCAGTGTCATCTCCCAATAGCTCATTTAGTTTCATTTGAATTCTCGTTGAACAACTAATAGATAATGACTGAGGTTCTAGGTGGACGTGACCTTCGGTTCATGGTGCTTTGGCTGGCATTTGCAATGGCAGGCACAAACTAAGGAGCACAGGCCTAGCATAGGGCTCCTTAGGTTCAAACCCAGATCTAGGCACTTTCTAGTTATGGAAACTAACAAAAGTCACTTATCCTTTTTGCAGCTCAGTGGTCTCATGTGCAAATTGGGGGTGGTGATAAGGTATCTATTTCAGAGAAGTCCTTTGAGGAAAATGCAAGTTAACATGCAGCAGCATTTAGAACAGAGGCTGGAGTGTAGGAAGTGTGACAGCAGTGTCTCCTGTTATTATTTTGCTGATATTTGGTAAAGGTGGAATGTCTGATAGACTAAGTATTTAATGCGTATTATCTCACTCTCCAGTCAACAACATAAGAGTCTGGTTGAGAACAAATTCTCGGAGATTTATAAATCAGAGTTTTACAGTGACAAAGTGGGGAAGCCTGTTGACTCCTAAATTCATAATAGAATAAAAAGGGTGAAGGCTACTCTTCTCAATGAATAAATGTAAATAAGGTGGCGTCTTCTAGAGCACATACATACATATACTTATACGTTTAAATAAAGCTTTGCACATGGACATATTCCTAAGTATAATAAATGTCTGCAGAATATTTGTATTTAAATACCACCTTCTTTGAATCATTAAGAATACCTTATACATTAGGACAGATGGTAACTTGAATTAAGAGCACATTTAAGTGGCATTAATCTTGCCACTTAATGCTGGCATCATTCATCATCCTTGCCCATGACTATTTTTATAAAATTAAAGTTGTGATGCATTTATGTTTCCTTAGGGTTATATCAGAATACTTTTACACTTCTCAGAATACTTACAAAGTAAATGCATGGCATACTATCAAGGTTGTTTGGGCTTCTTTGTGGTATTTTAAATCTTATTTAATTCCCTTTCCTGGTTATTGATTCTTAGCTCATTTTATTGCATTATCACTAGTTTTTACACAGCTTTATAATAGGATACTTTAAGAAATTTTAAATTGTAATAGCAGTGAATAATGTAAGTACAGAACTTGAGTCATCAAAGCATTTATAGATGTCCAGTCCAGGTATGATTTTTCTATGAGTTCAGAATTACCTATAAGAGTTATTGGTTTTTTCCTTTAATATGTAAGTGACACTTTGTTATGGCAATATCAAAGTATGGTGCATTATTTAATTTAAATATTATGTGAAAAATTATGTTGATGGATTTTGAAGATTTTGGGAGTGTCACATAATTTTAAATTGGGCAGGTCAAATGATATATCTTCATTTTCCATTATGAAATTGTATTTCAATTTTATATGAAATGCTTCTGTACCATTTCTGACTGGAGCACAAAGTTTACTCATTTCTGTTTCTTTGCATCCTCTTTTCTCATCCTCTTAACATCTTCTTAACTTGGTGATTCTTCTGTTGTGTTTTTATCCCAATGATTTCATTTAGCATTGTATCATTTAGAGAAAAATACCCTGTCTGGTGCAAGATAGTACTTCTGATTTGGGGCCCAAAGTACCTGTCATCCAGACATCTTGACCACCAAAGTGTCTCGAGGCATTTCCAAAATCCTGGTAGGGAGAGTTCAGATATATTTCTAGCAAGACTGATAGATATATATTTTTTTAGGGGTTTTTAAAGATTTATTTATTTATGTATATAAGCACTGGGGTACAGGCCAGAGGTGTGGGGGTGGTGAGAGAATCCACCAGACAGAGCAGGATGCAGAACAGGCAGATTGACAGAAACACACTGCTGAGGGGAGCAGCGGGCGAGGCAGGAGAGATCTGCTACGCCATGTGGGTCCCCTCCCTGACTGGCAGCAGGGATCGAACTCGTGCTGCAGTGGCTGCGGTTTGCTTCATAGTGTGTTGCTTAACCCACTGTGCCACCGGGGCGGGCCCGATAGATATTTTTTTTAAGATTTATTTTATTTACTTATACATACAAAAACTGAGTTATAGGCCAGATGTATGGGGGTGAGAAGATTCACTAGAGACAGGGTGGGGAATAGAACTGGAAGATCTACTGAAATACACTGCTGAGGGGAGCAGCAGGCGAGGCAGGAGAGGTCTGCTGTGCCATGTGGGTCCCCTCCCTTGTCAGGGATCAAACTCATGCTGCAGTGGCTGGTGAGATAGCTTCATGGTGCTGCTACTTAACACTCGTGCTACCAAAGAAGTCAAGATCGTTTGATTTTAAAAGGCTTCTCCCCCTGGCCCGTGGGCCACCTTGCACATCTCCCATCTTCTGATACAGTGCTCATTCTGTTCTACTATGCCTTTCAGTACAATGAGGGCAGCAGAAAATGAACTGACAGGAAGCAAAAGTAATTGTCTAAGAAACAAATTCTAGGAGCTAGACAAAAATTGAGAAAGGAATCTGGTGAACAGATCAAATGGCATGCATAGTAATGGATTATAAATTTAGTAATAAGCAGTTGAGCATTTTCTGCATGCCATACATTAAGAGCTTTCCATGAATTATTGTGGCCTTTATCTTCACAGCAATGTGCTGGGTGGTGAATACAAGTAACAGCCTAATTATATAGACCAGGGAATGATTATACAGTGTTTTATGGGAATTAGTCACTGTTGGGTTTTGTTAATTTAAATGAGCAGGTGCAGGAATAACTTAAGAAGGAAGGCAATGCATTAAAAGACAAAAGAGGCAGAAGACCACACCCTTCCAAACTTCATGCATAACATAGGATGTTAGAATATAGTGTTAAGCTGATGTTAAGCCTTTAGGAAGTGAATATTACAAAAAAGTATTTAAATTTCTTAAGTATTTTCAAAAAGGAAATGCAAGAGGTCAACCAAGGAGTTACCTAGCTAGAGAATTACCTTTCTCACAATAGAATTATGTGTATTTAAAGCTTCTTTAGAAACTACTTTCTGTATGTAAAATATATTCCCACCAGTTCTCCTTACAGAGCTCCTAAAACCCTTGCTATGCTGGAAGCGCTTTCATTTTAGCATTTGATCTTTGACCCTGGCTCCTGACCCACTTCCTAAGACCTCTGGAATATCCTGAGTGGTGGGTGTGCCTGAATAGAGTCCCCCAGGCCCTTGGAATTCCCCGGTGAGAGTACTTTTACTGAATGAAGAAACTCTTGTAGGCTCCCTGATGGGGAGTAGAATGATTAAATCATCATTAGAAACTTGCAACTTCCCATCTCATCCCCATTCTCAAAAGGGAAAGAGGCTGGAAGTGGAGCTACTAACTGAGCAGGCCTATACAAAGCCCCCATAAACGTCCCCAGTGCACTGGGGTCAGAGAGCTTTTGGGCCGGTGACCCCATCGATGTGCCAGGAAGGTGGAGCAACCCCACTCCCTGAGTGCAGACATTGCTGTGCCCGGGACCCTCTGGACCTTGCCCTCTGCAGGTGTGTTCATCTCCAGCCTGCTTCATAGTCTTTCTTATATAAAATACTGGCAGAATATGTGTTTCTCTGAGTTCTATGAGTCGTTCTAGCAAATAGCTGAACCGAGGAGGGGCTCTTGGGAACATTATGTAAAATCTGTTGATCAGAAGCACAGGTGATAGCCTGGACTTAAGATTGGTATCTGAGGTGGGGAAACAACCTTTTGGGACCAGCCCCTGGACCTGCAGGGCCTGGGCCATCTCTACCTACTGTCAGAATTGAATTGAATTTTGGGACACTGAGCTGGCATCACAGGTAACTGCTTTATGAAATACCACCTGGTGATGAGAGTATTGTGAGTGTGGGTGCAGGGTGGGAGAAGAGGGTAACAGTGAATTTTTCCTTAACACTGTTCATCTTTGTTATGAAAAAATCTGTCTAAATTATAATAAACACTGCAATCGATTGTACTATCATGGCATTTATTCACTACCACCCTCTAAATCCTTTTCTCTCCCTCTCCTGATATAGAAGAATCAGACCTCTTTGTCTCTTGCCATTTGCTGAAATATGCCTTCTGGGGGAGGAATATAAGCCCATGCCTCATCGACTTTGACTGTGGCCGTGGACTGTAGCCAAAACAATATGAAATGATTTCAGTTACGCCCTTATGCCATGTTCAGGCCGAAGCAATCTAAAGCACAGTGTCCTCCAGAGCTGTGGCAGAACCCCATAATAACCTGCAACTCCTGGAAAGGAGTATTTCTTCAACTTAGATAGTAAAAGAAATGGAGACATAAAACAGAACTGAGGCCAAGTCTGCACTTAACAAGAGATGGGTCTTGTTTTCTAAGTCTCTGAGAGTTCAGAGATTGTTTATTATACAGTACACCACACCAAGTCAACAAATCAAGCTCTTCTGTTTTATTAAAGAAAGAAACTTAAATCTAATGCAGTTATTTTCTTATTCTTATCTATCTTTGCTATAGGAAAGCATCATAAGGATCTTCTCCCTGGACTTTTAAGGGAGGTGCCATGTCCCCTGTCTCAGTTTACACCAGCAGCCTGGACTACCTACAGGGCACTATGGATGGAGCCGAGTGGCCAGGTAAGACATAACCCAGAAGGCCAGTGGACCTGGGGAGGAGCCCCTGTGGCCTGATTTGCACTTGGTACTGCCTGGAAGGAGAAGATACATGAAGGAGAGACATGGAGATACTTGAAGAGACAGGTGAGAGCTACCTGGACAGACTGATAGTGGCAGCCATTATCCTGATTTCTACTTTGACTTTGCTACTTTGCCTCTGATGGTTCCTTCCTATGTTTCTCTACCAGATAATGTTTTAGACTTGCTGGGAAACCTTGTACCTCACTGGTCTCACTTCTGGCCAACCTTGTTTGGCTAGGCATTTGTCCAAAAGGGAATGGATAATTTTAGGTGTTTATTGGGAAATCCTTATTAGGAATACTCTCTCTTCCTTCTCTGTGCACACTAATTCTATTAAAGAGCTATTACAGTGGGAGCCTGCTTTGCCTTTCTGCAGGTCATGGTGGACTCCTATTCTAGAGCATATGCATATAAGTTTTGGGTCCCTGGGCACCCTTTGGTCAGCCAGCATCATAACCATAATGGAACCTATATCTGGATTAAGTGCTCCCAGGGATTATACATAAAGTGGAAAAACATGGGTTTAGTATTGTGTCTACTTTTCTCCTGATTTGTGATATTGGGGAAATTTCTAGACCTTGTTGGGCCTCGGTTTTTTTCTTTCTTTCTTTTTTTAATGATGTTTATGTCATACTTCCTGCAGTTACTTTTCAGATAATACCATAATCACGATCTTGCACATATCTTAGTTTCATTGTTCATGTTGTTTAAGACATTTTAATCTCTTAAAAGCATCAAGGTTTTGTAGAGGTGAGGAAATTAGCCTGTCTCACATTTGCAGTATAGTTTGATTTATTAAAAACAACAAAAAGTAAAATTTACTACATTTTTACTGTGGGTCATGCACAATTTTAACAACGTTACAAGTTTACTGTTAGCACTACCCTGGAAACTTAGATCACATTAAATAACTAAGTAAACTATGGAAAGGGGACATTCAAAGTCTATGATATGGATTTGCTTACACCAATAAATCACATAGAATACAGTAAAAAACAATCTTTGCTAACAAACCTAAAAACAAAATCCAAAAACCAAGATTCATATAAAATGTACAGCAGATTTTTGGTTAGATGTTTCAAAACTATCTGTATATAATTATGATGATTTTGCACTAGAGTAAATGGTTTCCATATTGCTCATATATGTATAATTTATTTAGATAGGTGTCAGAATCTTTATATATTTTTTGAAAATCGGGTTTTTCCCAGTAGAGCAGCAAGTAATGGTCAGATATTTGGTCAGGTAGGAACTTTCCATGTGGTTAGGATCGATTCTGGCCAGTGACACTGTCACGCTATATCAGATCTATCACTGGTTGTGAACACAGAGAACACCTTGATGCTAAATAAAGGTCACATCTCTATGACCTTGGCTGAGGACAGAAGGTAACAAACAACTCTCACACACACACAAAAAAAATGCACCTGGGTGTAAATACAGTTTCATAATGGACTGAAATATAAGTATCTGCAAGCATCATGGGAAGACCAATATACAGACCAAAACAATTTTCTGGAAATGTAGTATGATGGGAAAACTATGTGTTCATCTTATAAAAATCATAACTTTCAAGCCAGTTAAACCTGTAGTTTATATTTTTGAGCTTACTTAGCATTGACATTTTGTATGTTAATAGACTATGAAGGTACTTTACATTCATATCATTCAATTGCTATAATATCCTATAAACCTTCTTTGTATGGCTATTTTTCAAAATTTATGCAGATAAGTAGTTACATATGTGTGTGCATGCATGTGTGAATGTGTGTGTATATACATATAATTTTATTATCAGTTGCTTATAGAAAGACTGTATTATAATGTGAATGTTAATATAATTGACATCATCAACTACTATTTCCAAATAAAGAAATTTAGTTGAGAAAGATAAGTTTTTCCCAAGGTCACAGAACAGATTAAGGAAATTAGGATTATTAGGGCCCATTAGTTAGTGGTTACTTGAAAATAAACAAGTAGGACATTTCTCACTTTATACATTTATTCTTGAAAGGGGAGTCAGTATGTATCTTCCCGAAGATCTGAATTTGGGGTTCTGATTTTTCAGGCCCTTAGGGAAGAGGAGTCCATATTTTTCTTCCCAACTGAAATCATTAAAAAATGAAAATGCCTAAAAAGAGGTAGTAATAATAACAAAGTTGAAAAAGAGCAACATCCTCATAGACACCTCCTACTGTCACCAGGATGCTCACATTGAACTAAGCTGTTTTTATATGTTACATATGTTTGGAAAGTTATAACTGGGTCATACTGCTGCATGAACCCTTCTTCCTTCATCACCCACACCTTTCTTCTTATGACAAAACTAACATACTTCATAAAGGAGAAATATTATTTTTAATATTCCTTTTTTTATAGAGATTTCTTTATGCATACAAGAACTGGGTGCAGGCAGAAGTACAGATGGTGAGAGGACTCACCAGAGACAGAGCGGGGAGCAGAATAGGCAGATGGACTGAAATACACTGCTGAGGGGAGCAGCAGGGAGACAGGAGAGGTCTGTTGTGCCATGTGGGTCAGCTCCTTGGCTAAGGACTGAACTCCTGCTGCAGTGACTGTGGAAACTTCATAGTGCTGCACCTTAACCTTTTGTACCACCAGGGAGAACCCTATTTTAAAATTCTTTATAAAGGGTTACCGTTACATAAGCTTTCTATGACCAAGGTTAGAAATAATATTTTAAAATCTATAGTATTTGCTCAACTTATCCCTCTAAAACATATGGTACTGTAAACCAATGTTACCTGGATAAGAAAAAAAAAAAGATAAAAAATAGATTGAAAAAGCAAAGAAAATAAATTAAACACACTAGCAGCAAATGAAGGCAAAATCTGCATTAGAAAGTTTCCTATTCTGTCTCATTTTGAGATGCAATTTATGTAAACAATACTTGGCCCAAACTCCAAATCATATAATTTCTACTTCTATTAAAAAATGTATGGAGAAAAATTGCTTCCCTTTCAAGGGGAATGCCGCACAACACAAGCAGAGGCGGCTCTCCCTGGTGTGACTTTTCAAAGAGCCAACAGGATAATTGGAATTTGATTAATAAGGAAACATTATTTGCATTACACAGACTATTACTAGTTGCAACATAATCAAGATCTGAATCCAGGGAACGAGGCAGTAATAATTTTCCCATGAGGAAAGCACGGGAACACAGAGGTGTTTTTGAACTTCTTGTTAGCATCCCATATTAAGTGTTTATTTTTGAAACCTCTAATACAGTTTTACTTTTGTTTTACCTTCAGTGACTGTAAACAATAGAGCAATCCAAATTACAAAGACATGAGAAAAAGATAATAGTAAAATCGAAGAAGACAGAAAGACAAAGGAAGAAGCATTATTTATCTGGATGAATGATGCTTAATTTTAATTACTATTATTTTGTTCCATAATAAAATACATTTAAAGATGTGATCTGTGCTTTTTTATTAAGATCCAAGGTCCCTATTTCTTTTTCATTCTCTGTAAAATCTATTTATTTATTCAGTTTATGGGAAGAAAAAACAACTATGGGTTTTGAAGAGAGTGTCAAAGTATGTGTGTTTATCTGAGACTTTCCACCCTCACTTCCTCACTGGCTAAATTTCAATAGAGAGGCCTCCCTGGTAGCTCAGGAGTTAAGTCTCAGCGCTATGAAGCTATCTTAACCACTGCCACATGAGTTCGATTCCCCTCCAGGGAGCTGACACAGATGGCACAGTAGATCTCTCCTGTCTCTCCTGCTGCTCCCCTCAGCAATGTATTTCAGTTGATCTGCCTGTTCTGCTCCCCACTCTGTCTCTGGTGAATTCTCTCACCCCCACACCTCTTGCCTGTACCCCAGTTCTTGTATGCATAAATAAATAAATCCTTACAAAATAAATAAATTGCAATAGAAATACTTTACGATATGCTCAAAATTAAAAGCCAGACAAAACACTGGCTTTCAGGGCTCATGAGGCGAGTCTCAAAAAGATTAGTACTTAAAAGTAAGTTTCCCTCACTTTAATAATATTTAGGTCAGTGGCCTACAGAATAGTAGGAGAGCTAAAACTCCGAGATTAACACCATATGCTACCATTCAGATCCATAAATGCTGGAGATGAATTTTTCAGTTTACATTAATGTCACTGTCTCTGAAAGAATGGTGAGCAATTTACCTATTAGGCACTGAGTCCACAAAGTCCTTCATCAGATCTGCCTCCAAATTCAGACATTCGAGGTCCCCAGAGACTGCCAAGTCATAGGGGTGCATAGAATAAATTAGAGTTAAAATATTGTCCAAAAGAGACCATATGTTTGAGCAGACTGCATTTGCCTTGACGGGGGGAATATAAGTGTTAAGACAAATCATGTCCAACTTGTCATATGTTGAATTAAGACCGGAAGGAAGATGGAAATTTCAGTCAGGGGAGATAGGTAGCTTTAACAGATATCCTCCTGAAATTAGCAGACATAAGAGTGATGGCCAAAACACCCGTAATCATTCAATTATTTCCTCCTGAGAGATAGATGTAAAAAAATCATGAATGTAGGAATATGAGTGTTTATTATTTTTCTAGCAACTGTAGCAAATTTAAAAACATACATGAAGTCGAACGTTAATAGACAACTGACCTGCATTCTAAAATCTAGATGAAAATCACTATTTATCTTCAAATAAGAATGTTCTGGATTAAAATTTTTCATATTTAATGAAACTCTATTGTGAACTTAATAATAAATTAAGCGGACAGAGATTCCTGTTTCCAGGGAGTTTACATTCTTGTGTGGAGAAAGAAAATGACTCTATGGAATGTTTAAAACATAGACGATGCTAGATTGTAATTGATGCTAGAAAGAAAAAATGAGGTAGCAATGGGGTTGGGATGCTAGAGGACACTGCAGACAGTCAGGTTGGGAAAGGTTTCCATGAGCAGACAAGGAGGAGGAAGAAGCTTGCGTAAGTAGATGTCTGAGAGAGAATGTTCCAAAAAGACCACAGTGATCTCCACAGTCCCTTGTGCTCTTCTTTCCCCTGTTTTGAGCTCTCTGCTTCCCCCTCCCTTGCAGATTGTCTCTGATTTATAGTTTCCTGTTAATTTTGTTTTTGTTTAATAAATATTGTTATTATTTTTTTCCTGATCCCTTATTTGGTTCCCCTATATTCCTCCTATCAGTGTAACCATGTGGTATTTTTCTTTTTCCTTCTGGCTTATTTCACTGAGTATAATCCCTTCCAGCTCCCTCCATGTTGCTGCAAATGGCATGAGTTTATCTTTTTTGATTGCTGAATAGTATTCCATCACATATATATGCCACATCTTCTTGATCCAGTTATCTATTTCTGGGCATTTGAGCTGTTTCCACATTTTACCTATTGTAAATAGTGGAAAGTTTACAGGGATTACACCTGGAAAGGAAAGTACACATTGTACAAAAATGAACAATGATGTAAAATATATTTGTATAATAAAATATATTTATATAATAAAAATAAAGTAAAATTCTGATAAACTGCAAAAAAAACCCAGAGACTACAATGAATAAAGAGGTAATTGAAGTTATCAGGAGAGAGAGATGTTTGTAGTTTCAGAAGAGGTGGTAGCAACAGAAATATTTGGCTTTATATTTGGTTATATTTGGTTATATTCGGAATATGTTCTAAATACGGACCTCCAATATTCATGGATGGATTCAGTGTAAGGTTTGGTGGAAGAGAGACAACCATGGGTCTAAATGTTAATCTAGGTTTTGAACAATTAACTGAAATGGGAAAGAACTGAACCAGAGTATGTTTGGGAAGAAAAAGTTAGGAACTCAGTTGTACACATTAGGATTCAATTTCCAACTGATACTGACATGGAGAGATTTTAGTACATATTTGAAAGTAAGAATTTGGAATTCTGAAGAGTTCTAGGATGAGTGGATAGTGAGAGTAGGTAGAAAGGTAGATGGGTTGATAGATAGGTAAGGTACAGGTAAATAGATGGTATTCAAACCATGAAACCAGATGTTACCACTATGGAAAACTTGTAGTCTTTAACGTGAACAAAGATTGAGCTCGGACTTATGACTAGCAATGCAGAAGACAAAATGAGATCTCGGGGAGAATAAAAAAAATAGAGTTCTGATGTTTCAAATGCATCTAATAGATCAAGAAAACTGAATACTAAAAACTGACCAGGTGGTGCAGTGGGTTAAGCAGTGCACTATGAAGCAGACCACAGCCACTGCAGCACGAGTTCTACCATTGCTGCCAGCCAAGAAGGTGACCCACATAGCTCAGCAGACCTCTCCTGCTCACCTGCTGCTCCCCTCAGCAGTGTATTTCTGTTGATCTACCTGTTCTGCTCCCCATTCTGTCTCTGGTGGATCCTCTCACCCTCCACACCTCTGGCCTATACCCCAGTGCTTGTATGCATAAATAAATAAATCTTTAAAAAATAAATAAAAATAAAAACAGACCACCAACTTTAACAGTGTAAATCTATGTTACCTCCACTAAAAAAAGGATATCAGATATACCAGACATGGAAGTGGAGTCAGGGAAATTATAGCAAATGGAAACAGCTGAAGTACACAAGCATCAGTGATCTGATTCTACATCCAACTAATGGAATATTAAAATATCATTAAAAGTAACATTGTAGAAGAATATTAAATCATGGAAGATTATTGGCAAATGAAAAACAAGTGTATGTAGAGAGGTAAAGAGCAAATGCAATATGGTATTGTCAGTTGAAGGGGAAGTTAACTGAGATAAGCAAGATGATGTACACCCAGGTCGTAATAACGTTTACCTGAGGTCTTAGGCCATTTATTTCCCCCTCACTTTTATAATGGATGCTCTTTACTTAAAATATCAAAAGGATGTTATTTTTAAAACTTCATTTTTGAAATGTAATTAGGGAAAAAGGTTATTAAGTTCTTCTTTTCTTCTCACGGTGAGAGCGACTTGCAGACTCATTCCTGGGCACCTCTCAGGCCACGCACTTGTTTGCTCCATCTGAGGACATGAAGGCCGCCATTTCCTGTCTTGGCTTTCTACCAAAACTTCACTCAGTCGGCAGAGGGGGAGTAAAACATCAGAATTTGACTTTTAAAAATAAGATTTACTCCCTGTGAGTACAAAATCATCAAAAAGTGACAAGGAAATAAACCTTCCTGATTTTGAAAAACACTGCAATAGGTATATAATAATAATTATTATTATGAACTATGTGAAAATTACCTAACGTTGACCCCCCCAAAAAAAATCTAAGTCAAAAATATCTCACAAAGGTTCAAAGATTTTGATTCCCAAGCATACTATGGAAAATAACAGACTCATGGAAAAAGCATATACAGAACACAACAAAATATCTGTTCAAACCAAACCAATAATAAACTCTTAAGTTCTGGCTGCGAAGCTGAGGCGACCACAGGGAGAGAGTGGTGGGTGGGCAATGGGGAGAGAGGAGGTCCAGTGGAACGTGGTGGAGGAATGTTGGGGCACTGATGGAGGGCAGGGGGTAATGCACACATTTATAGAGGTTTGAACCTTTAACCCCAAGAGTAAAGCTGTAAACCGACTTTACCTCAATAAACGTAATTTGGAAAAAAAAGAAAAAAGAAAAAAAAAACAGCAATAACAAAATGTGGGTCTTACTATATTGAAAACATAAGGCCAACATATAGCGAAGGAATTAATTGATGGGGGAAATGCATCTCTCTCAGATCTTATTCCATAACCATGAAACATAAAGACTGATTGCAACTAAAGTCAGGCCCTCTGAGCTGGGAAAATCATATGAATGGGAAATATGTATACATAAAATTCACCAAGCATTTATATAAGCCTTGTGCCCTCAAATTGAAATGCAGCATGCTTTATTAAACAATGTAAATGCAAATGTATGCTTTACAGAATATATAAAGAAAACTCTAAAGCACCAGACAAATCTACTCATGTAAAAAAAAAAAGTCTTTAATTTCTAACAAAACAATATATATAAGCTGTAGATATTTGCAGGTGACACAGCCTCTTAAAATGTCAATTTTTATGAAGACACAAATACTAACTATAGTCATAAACATTCATAGTCTTGCCAACATTATACTCTGGCAGTTACATTTCTTCATTCAACAAATATTTATTGAGTTTTTATCATGTGTTAGGAATTATTCTCTTTGGTTAGAAAAGGCTGTAAGCAGGACAGTTTTGTACTCGTGAAATTTCATTCTTTTGACAGGCATACCTCATTAAGTGAGGAGTTAACATACTTTATCTGACTATCATAGATCATATGTACCCTGGTCATTCTTTATAAATGATAAAATATAAAAATACAATAATTATAAATAAAATAGAATGTTAAAAATGATATAAAATGTGATAGTGACAAATAAAATATTAAATGCTATAACAAAAATATTCTAAATTAGAACAATATTAATGATTATTTCATTAGAGATGCTGAATTCTAATCTCATTCTGCATATAGTTGGAACACCCTCCAGAATGTATGAAAACTCAAGAATGTACCATGGGCTTGTAAGTGATTTTATAACTTGCAGGAGCTTCGCATTAACTGCACGCGTGAAAAGCAGCATGCCCACTGTGGGGAATTGTTGAATGGTATACATGAAAAATTCATGATGTTGCAGAAATGAGGGAGACCCTTTTCAGATCTTTCTTTAATTGAGAACACATTTCTGGACATACAAAATTTTTAAATCATTAAATCTGCTTCCAAAGTGATGATACCATTTTACACGACTCTCAACAAAGTGTGAGAATTTCAGTTGATCCAGCATCTGTTGTTACTGTGTGTGTGTACCAGTATTTCATTGTGCTTTTTTTTTTGGCATTTTCCAGGTTACAGTGGTAGTAGCATATTTTCAAGTGCCTATTTCTATAGATTTCTTGGGGGCTGTTCAAATGTTTTGCACATGTTCCAGTTAGTTTGTCTTTTATCATCGAGATGTAGATGTTAGGTATGCATCTTGGTTGCCAGTCCTTCTTCAGATGCTTAGTCAGCAATTTTTTCACTGAATTTGTAGCATTCCCATTGTTTTTCTTATCTTTCTCTGAGCAAATACATAAAAACAAAATTTCTGTAACTTCTTTTTTTTTAATCTTTTGACCTCGCTGGTGGTTCAAGGGATTAAGTCACAGCACTATGAAGCTATCCCCAACCACTGCAGCAGAAGTTCAATCCCTAGCCAGGGAGCTGACCCACATGGCACAGCAGACCTCCACTATTTCACCTGCTGCTTCCCTCAGCAGTGCATTTCAATAGATTGGCCTGTTCTGCTCCCCACTCTTTCTCTGGTGAATCCTCTCACCTCCCCAGAATCCCCTGGACCTCTGGCCTGCACCCCAGCTCTTGTATGCATAAATAAAATAAATCTTTATTTTTTTTAAGGTAACATTGGCTTACAACATTGTGACTCAGGGGTATAGATTCCCACCTTTTTAGACGTTTGTTACTACACCACATCCACTACCAAAACACCCATCATCCTCCACCATAGTAACTTGAACCCCCTTTTTTGATCCCCAGCCCTCCCCTCAGTTCTGCAGTCCTATGTTTTGGTTTAGTTTTATATGTTACTGTGCTCTGTTTCTTAATACTCCACCAATAAGTGAAATCATCTGGTGTTTGTCTTTCTCCTTCTGACTTATTTCACTCAGCATCATCCACTTCAGTTCCATCCTTGTTATTGCAAATGGCAAGATTCCATTATGCTCATAGCTAAGTAGTATTCCATGGTGTATATATAACACATTTTTATCCACTTATCATTTGTTTTTAATTTTTGAGGTCTGATTTGTTGACTTTTGCTGCCAGTGTTGTTTTTAGTCTCTGCTTTGAGAAAATTTACTTAGCCTCAAATTACAGAGAAATTTTCTAATGTTTTCCCCTGAAAGTCTTGTGGTTTTTAGCTTTTATGCATAGATCCAGGGTACATCTTATTTTTGCTCTGATTTGAAAGGTCAAGTTAAAGTAGCCCTTTATTCCAGTGTAATTTATCAGAAAGAGGAAATGGACCAGATTACATTGGTACCTGTTGAGAGAATCAAGGGACTGAGAAGGTGTGATTGTATTGTGGGAGCACGGATGCATTCTAATGATCTATTTGCTCAGCCTTCTGCTATGTCTGCATTTCTTGATTATGCAGCTTACAGCAGTTCTCAAAAATGTATAGTGCGTGTCCTCCCACTTGGTCATTTAGAAGATCACTTTGGATAGTCCACAAGTCCACATATTTTTCATTTTCATATGGAGTTTTAGTATTAGCTTATCAATTTATGAAAATGAATACTGCTGGTATTATATTTAGGGTGGCATCAAATCTATAAATCCCTTTGTGGGGAATTGACATGTAACTATACTCAGCCTTCCTATCCATAAAGTTTATCTGTTAAGCTAATTTTCAGCATGTCAACATTTCACAGTAATATTATTTTTTTCAGAACTAATTCATATTACATTGTTAGAACATGCATACATATGACATAAATATTGCAAGTTTATAATAAATACTTGTGTCATTGAAATGAAAATAAAAGTCATCCATCGCCAGATTCCCATTTAGATAAACCGTGCCCCATATACTACAAAATAGGAGTCATTCAACTTGTGAATTGAATCTTCATTCCAGATGCCCTCTCCCACTTTTCACAGTCTATACTTCCCTCCAATCCTCAACCCTGTTTGTTTCACACACATGTGCTATCACCACTGAAACATCAAGATTTCACACCTCTGCTCAAGGCTTTGATTTCACCAGCCATAAATTTATTACACAGTTTCTATCTTCTTCCTCTTTCTTTTACTTACAGTGCCATTTTACCATGTTTCAAACTTGCAAAATCCCTATATGTTCATTAAAGTGAAACTGAAGTTTCCTTTTTTATTGTTTTGTTTTGGTATAGTTATTCCTAAACAATTCAAAATTAATTAATTAATTACAAATTTTGTGGGTTAATTAAACCTTAACCCTATAATTTACAACATGGCATATTTTATGATTCTATTATAATGATTTGATCATTGACGACTGCAATTACATCCAAAATTTAGTTTCCAAAGAATAGACTTGTTTTTATTTTATAATAATATATTATCGAAAAATTTAAGCATACAAGAAAAAAGAGGAGGGTTTAGTGCATATTCTAGACCAATGGTTTCCATCTAGAGGTGATTATTTTTGCTCCCAGCATAGAGTGTTTGACAACATTTTGGTTATTATAACTGGGGAGGAAGCAAAGAAGAAAGGGGTTGCTACTGGTATATATAACCCGAGAGGATGTTGAATATCTGACCATCCCATAGTCTTTGAACAACCCCACAACAGATAATATTACCACAAATAACAATCATACCAAGGTTGAGAAATTCTGCTCTATATTCACCAGTCAGCTGATTCAGATGTTGATATTTTGCCATAGTCTTTAAATATAGCCCCATCCTTTAAATGACAAAATATTACAAATACATGTGAAGCACTTATTAACTCCTGATCTCATACTCCACTTTCCATCCTTAGAGATAACCACCATCCTAAAATTAATGTACATGCAACTTTACATATTTATATGTTTTATTTGATATGAAAAAATTTTACATTTTTTGTATATTTGTCACATATATCAGGTATTACATTGTCAAATATCTGAAAAAGTTCTTTCTTATGCAAGGTATGTTCTTAAGATTCATAAACTTTGATATTTATAGATCTGGTCATTTTTTTTTAACATCTGTACAACCTCCATTGTATGTCTATGCATTATATTATACATTGGTATACTAACAGAAAATTTATTTGCTTCAAATATGTCTCCACCCAAATCTCAAAGTGTGACATTATTCAGAAACAGGACTTTGTCAGACTTAATTAAGCTTAGGAGAGGTCAAACTGGATTAGGGTGAGCCCTAATTCAATCAGCACATCTTAATTAGAAGAAAAAAAATCAAATACACAGACACACACAGGGAAAACTGCCAAGTGAAAACAATGGCAAAGATTAGAGAGAGGAATCTACAAACCAAGGACTACCAAGAATGGCCCCAGACAGCAGAAGCTACAAGAGAGACATGGAACACATTCTCTCTCAACATCCAACCCTATGCACATACTATTTTCAGACTCCTGGTGTTCTGATCTGTAAAGAATAAATGCTTCATTTTAACATACCCTCATTATGGTGGTTTGTCTCTGCACGCTTAAGAAGTTAAAGCAGATACTTATGATATATTCTCTTAGTGATTAAATAGCGGAGACTAGCTAGATTAGAGGACATGTGTATATATTAATTATTATAGGTGATAAGACTATTTCTCTATGCTTTCTCCTACCTTGGCATCAATCTGAGTCTATCTGTACATCTTATGGGTGGGACAGTAATTCATTATTTTTACTGATTTTCTATGATTAATGAGGTTCTGATCCTTTCATAATTTTTCACTCATTCAGTTATTTGTGAATCATCTATTTATATGACTTACCCCCTTGTGTTTATGTGTCTTTAAAAAGAAAATACCATGTAGTCAGTATAATATTTTCTGGATACTAAATCTTTGCCTACTATGCATTGTAAATGTCTTCTCAAAGTTTATAGATTATCTTTAAATCTGTTATATATCATCTTTTTAGTATTGGTAATTTATTTTATGTATCAGTCTTATTTTTATGAGTTGCTTTTAGTTTCCATGAAATAATTCATTTAATTATAATGATAAAGCTATTCTCATACTTGTTACTCTGAGAGTTTGATAGTTTCATCTTAATATTTATGCTTTTAATATATGTGGAATTTATTTTGTTCTACAGTATGACCTAGAGATCTGCTTTTCCATAAAGAAAATCAATGTTCCTTTTAGCATTTAGTGAGCAATATATCTTTTCCCCATTTGGTTATAATGCAACCTCTGATCTATAAATGTGTGTGTGTGTGTGTGTAAATGAATTTTCTTCTATAGTGACCAGTTTGTTGTTGCCTCAGTGCCATGTGGTATTAATTAACTTAGTTTTAAAATAGTTTTGATGTATGAGAGGGCCAATTGCTCAACTTTGTTCTTTTTCAAATACATCTTGGATACTCAGTCCTTCACACTCCATATGAATTTCAGGATCTACTTGTCAGTTTCACAATAAAATCTAGAGGGACTGGAAATTACATTGCAGTGATTTTACAAATTAACGTTGTTCGCTAACATCTATATGGTGTTGAGATTTATTACTCAGGAACATAGTCTGAATTACTTTTCCTCTTAGTTTGTGTTAACAGATTTGGAGATTTACATTTAATCCCCTTGTAGTCTATGTTCTTTCAATTTATGATTTTTAGTTTACCATTTATTTTTAGTTTACTTAGGTAGCTTATGATAAGTTTATCTATTATGTGTTATAATTTATTTCTATTTTTATTAACTGTTAAGAGTGCATGAGAACAGTAATTTGTAAATTTATATGGTCCTAGCATTGAAATATTACTAATTTTAATAAATCATAGATATGCTTGGGATTTAAATTAAGTACCATTTTATGAAAATAAATGACAGTATTATCTCTTATTTTCTGATTATTTGCAAACTTTTGCCTTATCTAGAGGTCCTGGAAAATATCCACTACTATGGTTTATGGTAAGTATTCTTGCTTTCTGCATCATTTTAATGAAACTACTTCCACAACCTCATACTAAGCCTGCTACTTCCAGAGACTCAGTGTGTGTCTTTAAATGTATTTCTTTTATTTACAGCTTGCTAATTCATCACTAATGATGAATTAGTGATGAACTTCATAAATTTCTTCAAATAATGGACAATGAGTAAGCACATACAAATCATACCAGATAATTCATAAATACTATTATGAGCAGGTGACAGGTTGTGCTCCATTATAACAAATGCATATCTGACATTTACTTAATCATTTTTACATTAAACTTTGAGTTTCTTCAATTTTGACATTATACACGTGTCACCAATTTTAAACTTAATACAGTATATAAAGTGTTTATAAAAACTGTATGTGTTTCTGAGTGTTTATGTACTTAATCAAAGTATTTTATGCTCCTTTGGTCAGATATTTATTTAATCAAGGGTTTAAATGTTTTAGGAAGTGAAAAATGGCTGAGCCATATGTAAGATTTCAAAAATACCCTGGAAAGAAAGTGAGTGAAACATTAGAGGAGAGATCAAATAGATTATAAAACCAAAATGAAACTACGAGGAATGAATAGTGTCAGAAAACTTAAGAAAGGCCATAATAAGAAACTACAAAATACAGATGCTGCAATGTAAGATATGTAAAATATTGAGAGAAATTAATACTTAACTTAAATGCAGTATTTTTATTAGCAGTTTTAAAGATTGACCAGAAAGGAAGAGGTGAAAGTGAGGGGAGTCAGTTACTTTATGTTATACATCAAATGCTGAAATGTTTTGGAAGTTCCGGCATTCATTTTTATATATTTTTACATGTTTTCAAGTACCTCGATTTTTTTTTTTAATATATCGAGTTCTAGAGTATCTGTACCCAGTGTGACATGATGTGATATGTTCAAAAGAAACTGCTGCCAGTATAACTAGGAATTGAAACACCATACCAACAGTAGTCAACAAGCAAGTCGAAGGAAATTTATTTAAAAACACAGGCTAGCTCCTGGGAGCAAAGTTGCAAGGGTTAAAGAATAGTCTAAAAACTGCTAGCTGTGAGCAGAATGAGAAATACATGCAAGGGCAGATGAGGAGCAAAACCAAGCTCCTGCTCTCTCCCATGGAAAGATGTTGAATGAGTTGCCCCTGGTGAAAACAACTTCGGGGTTTTTATAGTTATGTGCGTATTTTAGGCTTGGGGGCTGAGCTGTCATGTTGGTGCAATTCTTCAATTGATCACTCTTAGCCACTGTACTAATCATACAGGACAGCAAGGGGCACTAAAACTGGCCAAGGACAGTACCCAAATGGTTAACCAGTCATTGTCTGAGATCTTCACCTATGTGGACAACTGTAAAACTACTTAGGTTCAGCGAACAACAATAATGGCATTTATTTAACAAACAAGGAAAAACAGAGTGACAGAGGCCACAAATGGTTTTCCTTCATCCAAAGCAAAGCCCAGTGTTTTAAAGTCCTAAACATAAAAGCTGCCAAGATGGTTTCTTCTCACCACTGAGGGTTTGGAGTACAAAAAAGCTAGAATATAGGCCCATATCCAACTCAGGAAGAAAGCTGAAGACACCACAGGAGATGTTCCCGGAATTACCAAGATGTGCCAGCACAGCACCAGACGATGGACATTGAAAATGGCAGCTGCAGGGGCCTCTCTGGTGGTGCACCAGGATGAGCACCACAACATGAAGCATCTGAGGCACAGCAGTGCGAGTTCCATCACTGGCCAGGAGGGACCTACGTGGCGCAGCAGACCTCTCCTGCCTCGCCCACTGCTCCCCTCAGCAGTGTGTTACAGTTGATCTGTCTGTTCTGCTCCCCACTCTGTCTTTGGGGAATCCTCTCACTTCCCATGCCTCTGGCCTGTACCCCAGATCTCTTGTGTGCATAAATAAATAAATCTTTTAAAAAAGAAAAAGAAAATGGCAGCTGCAGCAGCCAAGCAGCCAGATAAATGACCACACTCACACAACTCATTGACACAACCGGCTCCAGGTCTTCACCTTTCCTTCCAGGCTATCACAGCAGAAAAGTTGGGAGCAGTTTCAGTTGCTCGGTTACCTGCAAAGCTGCTGAACTTTTCTTCTCTGAGGTTGGCTGCTGGAAGCCGCTCCATGTCCATTAGAGGCCCTCTACAGCCTTCTGGAAGATCACATGATGGGGGCAGGAATGGTTGGCCCCCAAATCGCTGAAGATCCGAAAACTGAAATCTTAAAAGTTAAATCCCAAACACTGACTCCTAGGGGCCGCTCCTGCAGTCCCTTATATTTCTTAGCAGAGCTTCCGCCCCTGTGGATACTTGGTCCATATCATTCCTGGGGCTATCGAGCCTCACTAGAACCCTCCTACAGGGCCGCCATCTGTAACAGTCTTTGGCTCCATCCCCTGCTGCCACTGACATAGATTAAGCAGTGATAGTGTCATCAGCCTTTTTTTTATTAATGACTTTTTCCTCTTTTGCTGTATTTCCTGGGGGTCCCGTGTCTACCTGGTCCCAGTCCTTATCCCTCTTGTTCTGTCTCCCAGAGGACGGGTTCCTATCCTTTGGTCAAGGTCTAACCCCTCACTATACTCCACAGTCCCGAAGAAACCAAGTTCAGCTCAGACACATGGTAGAAGCACAAAGGAAGTGAGAGTGGAGAAGGAACAGCAGACCATTTATATCTCAAATGGGACACTCAGACCTCATTTGTTGGAATAGTCTCAGAACCCTTCTACTGCTTACCTTGCTTTTCTCAGTGTTTCTCTTTTACCTCCTTAAGTCTTATCCCTTTCTTCTTTTTCTTCCTTTTAATGCCTCTCTCTGTGTATCTCTATGTCTCAGACTACTACCAAATGCATAGAAACAAATCATAGAAATTGACTAGATAGATTTGTCTTAAGAAATAGACCTAGCAATAACAGAACGTCTGTTTCAAAAGTTCTGTGTTGCCTAAGCTCATTAAAATCATTCAAATATTCAAAGGTAGTCATGGTCATCACACAAAAAGTAGAAATTAATTTCTCTTATCTTCAAGGATGAAATAAGTTGAAAGAACCCTAAACTCATTAACTTCTAATTGGAATAATGCATGTAGTAATTATCTCAATAGTGACAGTTTAAAAATATTTTCTCATTTGCTGAACTTTCACCCTAAGAATTAAAAATCAATTTTATGTTAAGTAATTTTTACACCATATCACCGTGTGATAATTAAGCACTGAGTTGACATAAAGGGAAAAATACATAACTTGTTTGAAACATAACTTTATTCATTGCAGTGTTTAGTAGTTAAATGTCATCAAGACACACAACAGTAATTGTGTTCTTCTAATTTTGAAATCGAAGAGATTATACAACTCAAAAAAATCATTCCTCCTATATTTGTAAATTTGAACTTCATGTTTTCCATTTGTCTGCAAGCAGAACTATTTACCTATTAAAAAAAAATAGCATTTTTCAGAGGTGATTCTGTACAACTCTGGAGAGGAAGGATAGAGGGAAGGTCTGCTTCCTGAATGTCATCGGAACCTAGAACATCTCTTGCATCAGAGTACTCAGTCCGTAGAACCCCAGTGGACACTGACCAAGATTGACTTACTTTGAGAATAAGTTCTTACTGCATTCAAAAACAGATCTGACTCTACAAGAAAACTGAAACTTAGCTGATAGTGCATTCTGGGGGTAAAAGAAAGGTGGTTAAGGGGCTAGATGCTGTGTCATATATTTTGTCAACATTATTGAGCCAAAATAAGGAGCTAGGTAGCATGTTTGCCCTGATATTCAACCTTTATTCAACCATATGAGACACATAAGGCACAAATCAGAGAAGTGGTACTTTTTCACGGACCCACAATGACCAAGGCATGGATGGAAGTCATCCCTCAATCAGTTTTGTTATGGAGGTTACATAGCAAACAAATTTTGGTGAAGAAAATTTCAGATGACAGATGCTATCACATATACACACATACATAAACACATATATACACGTACACATATGTATAAACAAGATCTATGCAAAAAATTAAGATGTCCTTTACTATCGAAAAGAGAAAAAGCTCACAATTATCCCCTCAAATGTATGCTTTGAAATTAATTTGATGGTCTCAGAGAAGACATTTTTTAAAATACAAAAAAAGAGATAGAACACATAAGAAATCACCCTAATTAAAAGTACCCACAAACTATGTTTTATGATATCCATCGCTACATCCTGATCAATTCTCTTATGTATAGACATAGTCACATGTGCATTTATAAGTACTAGTGGTTATAATGTTGAATTCATTTTGTAAATGGATGGCAGTTACAGGAATCTGGAAAATGCTACCTTGTGTTGAAGGAAAATTCATATTCTTGATCAGCATTGTGGATGCTCATTACTGTATAACCCGAATGAAAATTAATTTAATATTATATTTTTAAAAATCTCAGAAATGATTATGCCATTGACCCATTAATTCTCTACTAAGAATTTTTTTCTATAGGAATTCAATATATGATCAAAGACTGATATAGGAAGGTAGTTATATCTAAATTCATCTCTAATTTCTCCAAAGATTCCCTTTTTCATTAGGATGTAAGTTTGCTCTCAATGTCCTTATAGCTCCTTAGAAGGTACTTGATTTTGAGCTTGCATTTGCCTACAGACACTGCCTCTTCTAGCTTTCATTTCTCTCTTACTGGGGTCCAACATCATAGACCTCCCTACTGTTCAAACACACTAGGCACACTTCCACCGCTAGCTTTTTGCGTAGGATGTTCCCTCTGCCTTGAAAGCACTCCAAGGTGCCAATGACTGCCTTCCTCTTTCCTCCAGTCCTTGTTCCAATTCCTACCCCTACTCTTGATTCCGGGCAGCAAGAGGCATTAAAACTGGCCAAGGACACTGCCCAAATAGTTTGCCATTCACTGCCTGAGATCTTCACCCATGTGCACAATTGAAAGACTAATCAGGTTCAGAGATCAACAATAATAGGATTTATTTAACAAACAAGAGAAAACAAAGAGTTACTGAGGCCACAAATGGCTGTTTACCTCACCTGAAGCAGTGTCCAGTATTTTAAAGTCCTGTACACAAAGGCCCCCAAGATGGCATCTTCCCACTATCGAGGGCCTGGAGCAAGTGGCAGCCAGACTATAGGCCTGGATCCAACTCACAATGACAGCAGAAGACACAACTAGACATACTCACTGGAGCCGCCAACATGTGCCAGTATCTTTAGAAAATATGCTTAAATACCCCAAAACAAACAAATACAAGATATTTAAGTTGAATATTTTCACAATTGACATTGTTTCATTAAGAGGACAGGATACAAAATGTAAGTGTAGAAATTATAACTTTTGTGTAGTGCACTAAGAAAATATAGTAAAAAGAAGACCCATTTCACTGTGGCAAGTAAAATAATAAGTAAATTTGACGCTGTCTAGGTTGCTATATGAAATAATAGGAACCTTCTTCAGAGACAGAGTTGATCACTGAGTACAGTGCAGATAAAGTCCCCTTGATGGGTGAACTGATGTTTAAAATAGGTCATTTATTCCTAAATTATTTTATAAATTTAAATAAAAATTGCACAGCATAGTGCTAAAGGCGATACTTCTTGCTTTTTAAGAAAATGAACTCAACTTCTAACTCAAATATTTGTGACTTTTGTAGCTTTGGGCATCAATGAAAATGGGGATTTCACAGTATTTATTACTGATTCTTCTGAGAATCAAGTGAGGCAATGAATGTAAAGTGCTTATTAGTGGAAGGCTTGCAAGATAGGGAGCTCTCAGGGAAGTGACGTCATCATTGAGTATCACCTACCTTGTTACTTCTGGTCACTTTTTTATAACTTGAGGAAATTGAATCAATGTATCCCCTGGAAAATAAACAACAAGAACAATTAAGATGATGCCTTATTACAATAAAGAGTCCCCAAACTGAATGAGCTATTACTCATACCATAAAGCTACATTATGAAATTCACATATAGCATGGTGTGAGAATTAAAAATATACAAATTATGTTCATCATTCATTCATATATCCATTTGTTCATTAACTATTGACATACTGTGTTCCAGAAATTTTATGTGATGCTGGAAGTAAAAATACCCTAGTGAATCTCACAAAATAATGAGCAAGACATCGTAGAAAAATAATCAATTGTAATATCATTTGAAGTATGGTGATCACAGTGATTCTGAGAGGAATTCTCAGAATGTTAAAATGCATCAGTATTTATCTAGAAGCCTAACACAGGCATCCGAATACCTTACAAAAAACAATGTGGGAGGATGCAGAGGGACAACCCTCTGTTGTCTAATAGAGGGTTGGGGGGGGTCATGATGTTCATTTCCCCCCTTTATTTATATATATTTGACATCAATTGTGGTCCCCATGGAATTCCCACCACCATTTCACCAGTACACTGTCACCTCAGTCCCTTGTGCTCTTCCTGCCCTCATCCACCCCTCCCCCCCACCAATTGCCTCTGATTTGTCCTTGTCTTTTTGTTTCTGTTGTGTTGTGGTTTTGTTTTTATTGTTATTAACATGGTCATGATGTTCTAAAATTTCTAAGTCACTAATCTGGCTCACTAAAAGAAGCGCTCATTAGAAAGAAACATTTTGGATTTATACGTAAATGGAGATGCAGCAATTAGCCAGTTCTCCAATTATATGTATCTATAGATAAAACATAAAGTCAAATCTAGAAAAAAAGTCATTTAAACATCATGAAGAAAAAAATGTAAAATTTCAGACTCTGTAAATGTATTTCTAAGTTTAAAATCAAGAGGCAAGATCAGAAATAAATGGCTAGGGTCAGTTCCCTCACTTATTTTCAACTCGGGGCCATCTTGTAAGCTCCAGGGCTTTCGACAAGGTCAGCAGACATTTTAAGTTGTCACAAGTGGAACAGAAGCCACTGTCAGGTGGTGGGTAGAGGTCAGGGAGGTTGCTGGCCATCCTGCAATGCACAAACAGCCCTCAGTGCCAAAGAAAGATCCAGTCCAAGATATCACTAACAACAAAGTTGAGAAGTAGTCATTCATTTTTACCACTTTGCATTTCATTGTTGAGAGGTGTTGAATAACCAGAACAAACCTTTTTCGTTTTAATAGGACATTTGTTTAAATAAGCCAAAGAATAACTATTGTCTAAGAGATGATTCATGGTGTTTCTTTTTCTGTAATTTATCTGGACTGCACGTCCCCAAGGCCTTGCTAGTGGCTCTCTCCCAGTTTACTTGTGCCCAGTGCTTCCCAACTCTGTGCTCTTAGCATTGTCTTCCATTTCCAGGAGGTCTTCTTCCACATCTGTATTTAACATTTCCTGTTTGCACCTTCTCTTTCCATGAAAGACCCCAGGTTTTAACTTGCCTCCTTCGTCATACTAAAAGAGGAAAGTGAACACACTTGACTTTTATAGAGAAAACTGTGTCTGATGTCCCAGTCAGAAAAAAGAGAAAATGAGCATTTAGTGACTCACACAATCTGACTTTTAATCAAAACACTTTCCATGGTCCTATTAGTACCAAGAAGGACATTTCCTTTCTTGATTTGCTATCTTTACAGTGCCTAAGCTTCATGATAAAACTTTTAATAACAACGCTGGGAGAAATTGTGAATGTTTCATGCTAATCTTGGCTTCTGTGGTGAGACACACACACACTGTATTAGCAGCATGCACTGGCATTTACACAGCACTGCACAGGTTTTAATGGCAGACATTATTTTAGAGAGGGAAATTCTGGATGGAGTTTTATGGCAAATAGATATTTTTATATCTGTAATTAAACAGGGTAATTATATTTATCCTAGTAAAGATCAGGAATTACTATGTGATACCTGTGTGTTCAGTATACATTTTTTTCCACAGTGAATTTCCAAAATAGCAAGCCGATGTCTTTCCTTCTGTTTAATCTCCACATTCCTAAAATATGTGTGTAATTTATGCATAATTAAAATATACAAATTTCAGATGTTTAAGTTAATTATTTTGCCCTCTTGGTCTCTCTTCCCTATGGGCATAGGGGTAAGATATACAGAATATTATAGAGAGTTCTCTGCAAATACCCCCACCCTAGCGTAGAAGACTGAACTCTCAAAAAATTACTCTGTAAAATAAAATTAAAACAACTGCATTTAGAAAGTGTTAGAGATTTAAGAGAATGATCTAATGGTGTCCCCAAATAAGATCAAGAAAATAATTTGAAGGACTCTCTGGGCTCCCTTTCCATTAATTTTTTTTAAGCTTTAGTGAAGTTTAACTTCAATAAATCTTTAAATGATCTTTAAAATGCAGGGTTTGAAAGATTTTAACATCTGTCTATACAGGTGAAAACATCACAGTGAAGCTCTCAGGTAAATACAACTCCCCCTATGTTTTCTCAAGCTCCTGTTTAATCCCACTTTCTACACCTTCTTAACTTCATCCTACCCCATCTCCACATAGCAGTGATAGGCTGGTAGGCTTCTATCACCAAGGCTCACTTTGCATTCTTGGGAATTTTGCACATATGGGATCAGGCAGCACATGCTCCATTTTCCTTTGACTTCCTTCCTGCAGTATCATGAGTCCACCCAGGCTGTGTGCTTCTGCCTTGGTCTGTTTTATACCTGAAAATCAGTCCATTCCACAAATACAGAATGATTTATTCACCCACTAACCTGTTGAATGGGTATTTCCATTTTTTGACAAAAATGAATATTCAGTGAATGTCCATCTATGTTTATGTGGGCATATGCTTTCTCTTCTGTGAGCATCTAGGAGTGAAATAGCTGTGTCACATGGTAGGTTGATTATAATTTTTAATAAAGGGTCAAACTCTTCTGAAAGGATTGGGTACCCTAGCACTGAAAGGATGAGTTCTAGTTACTCAATACATTTATCAATGCATATGTTGATCAGGTTTTTAATTTAAACCATTCGAATGGTATGTGCAGTGGTATCTAATTGTAGTTCTAATTTACATTTCCATAATGATCAGTGATTTGGTGTAAATCATATAGCTATTTGTCATTTGTATTATCTGTATTAATGTTCAACATATCATTGAACAGTGAGTGTTCAATTCATTTGCACATTATTGGGATGTTTTGTACTATTGACTTTATTGTTCTTTTATAAACTGTTATAAATCCATTGGAAGATAAATGGTTTGTAATATTTTCTCCCAATCTGTGACTTGTATTTTTATTTTTTACAATATGTTTTCAGACAGAAGTTCTTAAAGTTGATGAAGCCCACTTTATTCTTTCATGGATCATGCTTTAGCTTTCATGTATAAAATAATTTATTTAAACTAAGGCCTTAAATTTATCTCCTTAGTTTTCCTGTAAGAATATTATAATTATAGTTTTTCCATATAGATTTGTTATCAATTGGTTATAGTGTAGCATGTGAGATGTGGAGCAAATTTCATTTCTTCATCCATGAGTAACCCATGATAGTCTCTGTTTGAGGAAAATTGACTATATGTACATCAGATTATTTTTAGACTATGTATTGCTTTATCTATCTGCAGCTTTATAATTAGTTTTGATATCTTCTGGTGTAAGTCTCCAATTCTAAGTCATTTTGCCTATTGCAAATATTTTGCTGCTTGATAAGTATCTTCAAATTAGCTCATCATTTTCTAGGAAAAGTCTTGTTGGGGATTATGAACTGAGATAGCATTGAATCTATAGATTATTTTATAGAGAATTATCATCTTCAAATATTTGTTTGTAATCTATGAACATAACATAACTTAACGTTTCTCTATCTCATCAATTTTTGTAATCAGTATTAATATACTCAGTATTTTACATCAGTATTTGTATAATTAGTAATCCCGCGTGTCAACCTTTCATACTCTTAGAAGGTTTATCACATTTTGTGTTATTTAAATAGCATATTTTAATCAATGATTGTACACAGCTACTGGACTTAGAAGTTTGGGTTAAATATTAGTTGTAAAAAAATTAAGATCAACCAAATGTAAAGAAAAAGAGCCTCCTTATTCAGAGTTTTCTGTATCAAATGATGTAGGTATCACATCTTGAGTTTGACAGAGAATCTCAGACAGGCAGAACAGTGGGAAACTTTTATAGTCACAAAAGAAGAATCCCCTTCTGCTATGCCCTGATTGGCTGTTGACCTGAGATAGCTGTGAGCTTACAAGAAATGAAGATCCTTCTGTGATTGGCTTGTAGGACTTTGTAGATCATCTCTCCCACTGACTCTGAGGGGAAGATGGAACCAAAACTAGAGAAGTTGGAAGGTGTTGGCTAAGTGGTGACATTCTGGGCCATTGGTGCAGTTGTGATTTGACTTCCTGAGCTCGTCGCTACAAAGATTTTAAGTCAGGGCTTGTCTTTGTCTGTTTGGGTTGTTATAACTAAAATACAATAGCCTGGGTAGCTTATAGAGCACACATTGATTCTCACTGTTCTGGAGGTTAAGAAGTCCAGATCAAGGAACTGGGACATTCAGTACCTGGGAAGACTATTCTTCCTTAGATAGAGCCTTCTTTTCATTCTGTTCTCACATAACAAGGATGAGAACATAGTCTGGTGTCTTTTTTTATAAGGAAACTAATTCTGTTGATAGGGTTCTACCCTCTTGATGAAATTACCTCCAAATTTCTAATTCATTGTGTTGGGAGTTAGGATTTCATTATGTGAATTTGGGGGGACAGAACATTCAATCTTTTGTGGAGAGCAATTGTCATTGTTCATTTGTAAGTTCACTTCCTCTTAGCACAATGGCTAGCAGGTATAGGAATAAACTGAGTTAAGTATTTAATAAATAGGACGGATTTAGAAAGTAAGAATGTCAGGATTGTTCTGTTTATCTAGATCAGTTGTTTTCCAAGTGTGGTGAGAAAAACAGCAGCAGCAATCCTGAGGCACTCATTAGAAATGCACATTTTGGTTCCCATCCTAATCCTAAAGACTGATTATCTGGGGTTGGGTTGAATATGCAGCCTGTTGTAATAAATGCTACATGTGATTCTGATGCTTCTATTTATATGATGAGCATGCAAAGCACTGATGTTCAGCTCAGTTCATTACACTGACATTTTCAAACTAGGAAAAAGACTTCTCTCAACCCTGAATATATATTTTTAGAAATCAACAATGTGATGGTTACTTATGCTTAACAAGGATTAGGAATGATCACTACATTTTAAATGTGACATCTTCAAGTTCTTGCCAGGGATTGAATAAATTGAGCTTTATTGGGATTGATGAAATGAGGATATTTACTTCCCTAAAGAACGTTTAAGCCTGAACATGAAATAAATCAAAGAAAACTCTAGACTTGGAATCTGCAAATGCCATTAATTAGCAAATGAGGTGTTGGCATTCAGATTTAGTGAGAATCTTGACTTGGGGAAGTGGCATTTGATATAGTGAATTCTGATCTTACAAAAAGCTGGAAGACAAAAAGGCAGAAGACAATAAGGGCTACCACATTTTTCATTCTTCTGAGCATAAAGCCCAATACCACAGACTTAAAACAATCTCAAAAAAAGACAGTTTCTTGGGTGCTTTATGTATCATTAGAGAGATATTTTGATCATAGAATGAGGGATGCTATTACAAGAGAACAAAAAAAAAAGGATTAAATCAGCACACAGATATAGTACATGCAAAAGTCTTACGTTTCCATGTATATCCAGTTAATAAGTGGCAAGATTGACAGCAAAGTCAATCACATCCCACAATCGGGAAAATAGTAGGAAAGCAGAACTGTGAAATGACTCTGACTCCATAATTTGCATGTTGCATATACATACATACATATTCAACAAATAAATGAATGTTCATGTGTGTTGACATACATATACATGTGTAAATGTGTGGCTGTATACAACATATATATGATATTAATATATATATATAATATATATAAATGTGTATGATCCCAATCCAACATTTTCCTCAAAAATGTTAGCAAAATTTCTAATATTAGGAGCCTGTAAGCTTTCATTTTTTTTTTTTTAAGATTTACTTATTTATGCATACAGGAGCTGGGGCACAGACCAAAGGCACGGGAAGTGAAAGGATCCACCAGAGACAGTGGGGAGCAGAACAGGCAGATCAGCCGAAACACACTGCTGAGGGGAGCAGCGGGTGAGGCAGGAAAGGTCTGCTGCGCCATGTGGATCCTCCCTGGCCGGGGATCGAACTGGGGCTGCTGTGCAGCGCCCAATGCGCTGCGCCAACAGGGAGGCCCAAACCTTCCTTTTTAATAAGAAAAAATGTCTCCACGGCCCATCCAAAAGCCCAACAAGGGCCTCCCAGTTGGCCCAGGGGGTTAATCATCGCTACCATAGTGATGGCCCATCGCAGAGGCCTGAGTTAAATATCCGGCCATGGCACAGCAGCCCTCTCCTCAACCTCTGCTCCCCTCAGCAGCGTATTTCAGTCGATCTGCCTGTTCTGCTCCCCACTCTGTCTCTGGTGAATTCTCTCATCCTCTACACCTCTGGCCTATACCCTAGTTCTTCTATGCAAAAATAAATAAATAAAATCCAAAAGCACAAACGATATTCTAGGCTACTTAGTAAGTTTATTCCTTACTGAATAATCCACAGAATTAAGTACTTGTAAAACCACTACTTATTTAACTATACTCCAAAAACATTTCGATGGCTATGTGTTCAGCATACAGCAATTGTTTATAATACTGGAAACAAATTTCATTTTGCTTCCATGTTTTCATGTCTCTCGCACAAACTTCAGGATTTGTGGGCATTTCCTGATGACTTGGGCTTCTAGGCTCCATAAGCTCAGTTAGTCACAGGTAAAATAATGCAGGGCAGAGGATAGAAAACATGTCACCTATAGACAGTTTGACCTGAAACACAGCTCTGGATATTTTCTTCATCAAAGAAGAGCTGAGATACAGGAACAGCATTCTATATACCCCCGGTCTCACTCATGATTGGTTCATGCATTCTCAGCTTATATTTCAAATAAGCTTTAGATTTTAGAATCAGATGCTGAATTTTGTGTAAGATACTTGTACCAATTTTTCATATACCCCACATGGATAGTCAAAGAAAAAGTTATTCTTTTAGAGAGGGAGAGAAAACAAATATATACCATAGACACATATGTGCTTTTATAGCTGTGGCATATATGCATGGATGCATGCCTGTACACATGTGCATGCCTTTGCATGTATGCATATATGCTTTTATTCAATGATGATCACAGCTATTTTATAAATAACTTAAATTGATAAATAATAAATAAATAGGTAGTTTTGCCTTACCTCCCCAAAGGGACTCCCTTAATGTTTTTAGACATAATAAGGAGTCATTGAGAAAAAAAAAAAACAACTAGCAGTTAACTTTTAAATTTTTTTAATTTAAAAACATTTATTTATACATACAAGAGCTTGGGTTCAATCCATAGCTGTGGAGGTGGTGGTGGGGGGGCAGATAAAATGATTCACCAGAAATAGAGTCGGGAGAAGAACAGGTGGATCCACTGAAATACACTGCTGAGGGGAGCAGTGAGTGAGAAAGGAGAGGTTTGCTGTACCATACATATGAGCTCTCTGGCTGGGGATTGAACTCGTGTTGCAGTGGTCAGTGATAGCTTCATAGCTCTGAGACTTTAACCCCTTGCACCACCAGGGAAGCCTGCAAAAGCTAGCAGTTTAATTAGAAGGTAGAATACATAAATAGACAAGAAACCTGGCATAAATATTTAGTTATTAGATAAAGAGATAAATATATAATGTAAACCAATTAAAAGAATTAAATGTTATCAAGTGATGTGCAAAGTAAGTGATAGATATCTGTGCATGGTGCCATGGGGTCCTTTACTCAGTAACTGAAGGTGTTTCTGAAAGTTGCATAGGGAGACAATGCCTGAACAGAACGGAATGCAAAGAAAAGCTACCTTTCCAGCAAAGAACAGTACAGGAAAAGAACATAGATCAGAAATGAAGTTAGATGAACTGAAGAAAATGGAGGAAATTCAGTTTTTAAAAACATCGACTATGAATCAGGGAATGACCAATGATTTTGGTGAGGTAGAAAGGGATCAATTCACAGAAGGTTTTGTATTGGCTTTAGGAAAATTTGAGCATGCTCTTTAGGTAACAGAACCCTTCTGGACAGGTGGCAAGTTGCAAAGTTGCAGTTTTTTTCCATGAAGACTGACAAGTTTTGAACTAAAATAATGGAAGTAGTGATGTTATGTGGGGAGATACAAACAAGAACTACTCAGGAGAAGAGTCCTCAGGATAGGACAAAGTATGTATTATGGGAGGATGGGAAGTGATGGACTAAATTAAATGTTCCTGATTTCTAGAAGATATTGAAAATTTAAAGAGATAGAACCAGTTGGAAAGAAGAAGGCTGACTCTTTTTAAAAATATCTAATTCCAGATAACAAATCCATCAAGGTGATTCTTGGTGCACAAAATCCAGTTTCAGTTTGGGAGCTTAATTATTTAGCAACAACACTCAAAATGCCTGAGGCAAGTTCCCAGTTATTTCACTCACTCCTACTGTGATGGACAAGCCTTTTTAGTTTCTTAAGGCCGTCCTTAGATTCTCCCTTGTAAAACGAAATACAATTTTCTGGATCTTATAAAGATCAAAAGAGATCATTTCTATGAAGTGCTCTCTAAATCCTGCTTCCCCTCCCCAGCTGTAAAGCAGTATCATGCTAAAATTAACCAGGGTTCTGGCAGAGCTCTAACATATATTATCACACATTGATCTAGAATAATTTTATTTATTTATTTACTTAAAGATTTATTTATTTTTGCATACAAGAGCTGGGATACAGGCCAGAGGTGTGGGAAGTGAGAGGATTCACCAGAGACAGAGCAGGGAGCAGAACAGGCAGACTGACTGAAACACACTGCTGAGGGGAGCAGCGGGCGAGGCAGGAGAGATCTGCTGCGCCATGTGGGTCCCCTCCCTGGCTCGGGATCAACTCATGTTTCAGTGGCTGCTGCTGCTTCATAGTGCAGTGCTTAAACCCTCGTGCCACCAAGGAGGCCCGATCGCTAGAATAATTTTAGAAGGCAGCACAGATATCAAAGAAAGATATGTGTCCTTGGAAATTGAGGAAGATAAATACAAAGTAAAATGTTGGTAAAGAATATGGAAATGATTTGGTAAGTCCACTTTGGGAATCCTGGGATATTCTTCTGGACTAGAATATGTTCTGCTCACACTAACACATGGACATACCCCCAAAAGAAATGGGGTGATGGGTGCCTCCCTGGTGGTGCAAGGGATTAATCACCATGAAACATCCACAGCCACTGCAGCACAAGTTCGATCCTGGCCAGGAAGGTGACCCACATGGCACAGCAGACCTCTTCTGCCTCGCCCACTGCTCCCCTCAGCCGTGTATTTCAGTAGATCTGCCTGTTCTGCTCCTCAGTCTGTCTTGGTGACTCCTCACATCCCCCACCCCCTGGCCTACACCCCAGTTCTTATATACATAAATAAATAAATCTTAAAAAAGAAATTAAGATCCAACAAAGGAGAGGTAGAAGGTTTATCGCAGCTATTCAGAGACTGCAGATGCCATAAATAAAGCAGATATTCATAAAATACTTTCATATGTCAAATTCTAACAAGGTGTTGAGCTCTTCCTAGGAAACCAAATCGCTCTTAGGAGAAAATAAGACTTGATTATAAGCTGTCACTTAGAGTTCTCTGACAGTACTCCATAGGAAAATATCTTTAAAGCACAGAAGATTTAGCATGTCTGTTGGGAAATGATCAAGAAAGATAGACATGTTGGGAGTGAGAAAATCCCATTGTAGGTTAGTGACAGAAATGATAGCAGAAAGAGCGAAAAGGGTGGCGACACTTAAAGGAATGGAGAGCAAGAACTGCATTCGATAGCCACCTAACAACAGAAGGAAGATCACAGAAAATGAAGAATAATAGTAAATAGAGTTAAGAGTTGAGTCAAGTGAAGGGGGCTAGGTGTTCAGACTAAACGAGACAGGGTTTAGAATAAAATTAATAGAGAAACATTATTATCCACATCCCGATTATGTCCATATTCTCAGGAATGTGGTCCTACTACCTGCATTATTAAAATTGTTCATCCATTGACACTTGGTCATCTCAGAGGTGACCAAACAAGGGATGAGATCTTCACGTTTGATGAATTGAGAGAATTCTGAAACCATCCAATGAGGCAGTCCCCTTGAGGCAGGGGAGTGAAGGAAGCTTGAGCCCACTGCTTGCTCTGCAGGTTCTCTTGTATTTCCCCTAAGCATCTAAAACAGTAGATTCCTAAGAGGTGATGCTTTGCCATCTGGGTCCCAAGTGAAAAGACAGGTGTTGCTGAACCACCTTCCAGGGCCTTCATGTTACTAGTGAAAAATAAACATTGACCCAAGTTGCTAAAACACGGGGTTGGTTTTTACATCAGCATAATCTAGTGGAAGTTATTGAAGCAGGGCTCATTACTAAGGTGTGGGTAGGTAATAAAAAAAATAATTAATTAAACAAGTAGTGTATTAGGTTATAAAATAATGATTAAACAAGGAGTGTATTGCCCATAGGTCTGCTGGGAAATGTGAGCCCTAGGAAAGACACCTGTGTGGAAAAGGAGGGACTGGACACTTGGAGGGACAAAGCCAGGTGTTCCCCTCACTCAACAACCCTAGCAAGTCACAGGCAGGAGCTTTAGAGCTGCTAACAAATGCAGAGTTTTGTGTTACAAATTTGTTTTCTTTTATGTAACTGGTTCTGTGGATTATCATGCAAATTTGGTTGGTTTGGTTACTTTTGGCACTAGAAGCTTCAGAGGTACCTTAAAAATTGAGTCACCTTTGGAAAGTATGCAGAATATTCAAATTTTGCACTTTTAATTCTATATCATTCCTGTCTACATTTTGAGTCTCAGCCCTACTTTTTTCTTTTAATTTTATTCCATGTAAACATGAATTGTTAAGGTAAATGTACACTTCTTAACTGTTCTGTCTTTCTTTTTTACAAGTGGTATAAATGGACAAATAAACATAAGAAACAAACAGTATGTACCTATTAAGTACCTATTTTATGCTATATATACTTTCTCTGTACTCCATAAAACACACCTGAGTTTTTATTTTACAACAATTGAACAGATGAGGAAACAGGTCCTCCTAGCTAGTAAGTGCAGAAGCAGAGAACTTGGGCTTGTTTGATTCCAAAAGTTCTCTTTCATTAGAAGAATTTTAAATTTCCCAAATCTTTTCTATTTGAAGTTCATTATGTTTGAAGGTCAGGGTAATGATAAATAAGAGCAACCAGGTGCCTTTGAATAGGTTATGTTGAACTTCTCTCTAGTCCCTGCTGTATTGTGCCTTTAAATTAAAACCCTTTACCATCACATGCAACCCATCATTAGCTCTTCACAAAAACCCAGAGTCTTGGGCACCCCTAACATGCATTCCCCATGCTTTGATCATTAAGTTTCAAAGTCGTGCCAAGTTTCCTCTGATTGCATGGCATGCAGCCCTTAGTAGCTTTTATTTTTGTCTTTATGCAAATAAACAAATGCCTGGAACAGGAAGGCAAATCAAAGATGAAAGTCTGTTTATAAGAATGCCAAAACAACTTGTTTATCCTGTTCCTATCACTCCTCCTTTAATTCTTTACAGAGAGAAACAATGACACTGAATGAGAGTAATTTAAGCAGAATATCAGAAATAACAAGCTGATAGATGGCTCTGCAGAATAAGCTCGCATAAAATCTTAGGATGTAGAATGCTTGATGAGTCTAAGCCAAATTAATAGGAAGCATTCGCTGGGCCTGCAGATGGCAGGCATTGCACTGAGCGTTACATACATTATATCATTCATTTTCTTACAACAGTGTGAAACAGCTCCTGTAATTATTGGCATCTTACAAATGAGGAAAGAGCATGAAATAAATTGTGAACTACCCAAAATAATGCAGCGAGCAAATGGCAGTGTCAGAACACAAGCACAGACATATCTGAGTCTATATTATTATGACATTCAACTCATCTACACTCTGGGAAGTGGCTTATTGGCTCTTCTGTAGTTAGTGCAGAGAAAATATTCTTTCAAGATAGAATAAATGAAATAATATGCTTGCCCCCTCTATGTTTCTGAATTTTTTATTTTTTATTCCTTTATTTATATATATTTGACATCATTTGTGATCTCCACGGAAAAGGACACAGAGACTGGGGTGATCGTTTCTGAATTTTTGTTTCAAATTTCTAATCTTTCTAAAGTGTTTAAACTTACCTTGTTCTTTCTTCCCATAGTAAACTTATAACTGCCTTCATTCCATTTATTTTGCAAAGCACATGATTAAACTTATGAGTTGTGCAACTCTTAATATTCTATACAGAAATATGGATTTTTCTAGATCTTTGATGCACCAATTGAAAAAATGCATCATATGAAAAAATGGCTATTTAAAAATAATTATGAATGTAAATGGAGGCAATTTCTCATTTCTTTGCATCTGCTACCTTTTGAATAGCCAAATAAACACATATATGTGTATTTAATGTCTCAGTGACTGATTCTTTCCACATTGTGTAGCTACCCTCTGTTGGGTGCATTTGGTGTACTCCAAATGTAGAGGTGGACTCTCACTGATCTAAGACAATCAAGATAACCCCACCTCCTGTCCAGTGATGATTTCAGATTTATGATTTATTGAACTAAGACAATCAGTGCTCTCTCTCTCTCTCTCTCTCTCTCTCCTCCTCCTCCTCCTCCCTTCCATCCCCATCCTTCTTTCCCTCCTTTCCATAGAAAACTGTTACCTAGGACTCCCTAGTGGTGCAATTGGTTTAGGAGCAGCACTGTACCCCTGACCATCCTCCAATTTTTGTGTGCATGAATAAGTAAATCTTTAGAAAAAGAAAACACTTGCCACTAATTACTGCTGTCAACCATCCCACAGACACAGCAGGGAAAGTACCTCGAATAACTGAGCAAAGAGGAAGAAAGATGCTGGGTCTTGATGAGATGCCTAAACCCTGGTATCTATCAACCACACAGGATGTCTATTTCAGAATTCCAGTCTGTAGACACATACATTCTGCATGTGGGTTTTAGGCTGAAGTGAATTTTCACTTGTATTCATCTGAAAGCATCTACTTCTACTTCTGAGATTTCTATCAGAGCTGATGACTACAACAGGATTATGCCATGAAAAGCAAAACTTTGCATGCTATTTTAAAATGTGTCATCTTGAGAAAATGATTTGATCTCTCTAAATTTTAGTTTTACTCTCTATAATGGAATATATAATCTGGTTTTAATGGGAACTAGAAAAACAACCATATGTAAAACACCTTATACTGCACCAGTCTCAATAAATAGATATCACAAATAACAGAAGAAAAACTATTGCAACTCCATTAATCTTTCACAGTACTTCCATTTTCCAAATACTTCAATGGTCATGACATCCCATTTGCCCCTGCAAAGCTCTATTTGGTTATAATTTTAATTTGTAAGCATTTTTGAGAAAGAAATTCACTTTGTAAATACTTCCTCTAAAATAGTATTTTTTGGAGAAGACCATCATCTCTATACTTTAAGTGTTCATGGGCCATAAAACAATGGTCTTTGTAGAGAGCGAGCTTGATAAATTATTTTCTTTTATACATAAACATAATGTGAGAACAGTGCATACAAAAGTAAATCAAACACTTAAGGGATAGTCAAAGAAAAATCACTCTTTGCCCAGAGGTGCTCATTAATTTCAAGTTTCATAACTATCATGCATATGACATACTATTGTTAACTTGAGAATTCCTAGCCGTTGAAAGATTATATGGAATGATAAAGAGAAAAAAGAAGATATAAATTTTCAGCCATGGTATATACCACATATATTTTACATTTTTAACTTTAGGGAAAATAATCACTTGCTCCTTCATTTGCAATATCATTCAACAGATTCTTTTTGAACCATGGCCATTACGCCATACCCCATGACTTGCTGTCTATAAATTGGCATGTGATTTAAATTAAATAGGCAATTCTATGCGACCAGTATGCAGGTATACATTAATCTTTATACCATCCAACAAATACTCAATGGTATTTTGTTGAATGGATAAATGAGTTTGAACCCAGATTTATTTTCTTCCAATTTCCCTGTCATTTTACTATATTACATTGTATTCAAGTAACCCATATGTCAGCCATTCTTTGAAAACATTAGTCTACCATAAATGAATTATATGATTTATTGGTATAGTCAAGTCCTATTTCACCATTATGTCAATCTAAATTTAAAAACTCAATTTTTATGTTCCCTTGCTTGAATATTGAAATAAACCATATTTAATGCCTGATATTTAGTTCACTGCTTTAATTTGGAAAATACATACAAAATTTTATTGACATCTTTCATTAAAAATAAATTAATAAGGTGCCCCAAAACAGTAAAAATGAGAGAGAAGATAAACAGGTGGGACTACATCAAGATAAAAAGCTTCTTTCAGCAAAGGAAACATTAAACAGAACAAAAAGAAACTCCACTGAATGGGAAAAAGTCTTTGTGCTCCACACAACAGACAAGGGTCTGATCACAAAGATATACAAAGAACTCGTAAGACTCAAGAAAAATAAAGTAAAAAACCCAATTAAAAAATGGGCAGAGGGGTCTCCCTGGTGGCGCAGTGGGTCAAGCAATGCACCATGAAGCAAACCGCAGCCACTGCAGCACAAGTTCAATCCCTGCCGCCGGCCAGGGAGGGGACCCAAATGGCATGGCAGACCTCTCCTGCTGTGCCCGCTGCTCCCCTCAGCAGTGTACTTCAGTTGATCTGCCTGTTCTGCTCCCCGCTCTCTGTGGTGAATCCTCTCACCCCCACACCTCTGGCCTGTACCCCAGTGCTTATATGCATAAATAAATAAATCTTTAAAAAAAAAAAATGGGCAGAAGAACTTAAAAGACACTTCTCCAAAGAGGACATACACATGGCCAACAGACACATGAGAAAATGCTCAACATCCCTCATAATCAGGGGAATGCAAATCAAGACCACCATGAGGTAACACCTTACACCACTAAGAATGGCATACATCAAAAAAACCAACAATAACAAATACTGGCAAGGATGTGGAGAAAAAGGAACCCTAATACACTGCTGGTGGGAATGCAAGCTAATCCAACCATTATAGAAGACTGTATGGAGGTTCCTCAGTCTACTAGAAATGGAACTACCATGTGATCCAGCAATCCCACTCCTAGGAATCTACCCAAAGGACACAAAAACACTGATCCAAAAGAGCACCTGTACTCCTATGTTTATTCCAGCACTATTTGTAATTGGTAAGACCTGGAAACAACCCAAATGTCCAAAAGTAGAGGACTGGATCAAGAAGATGTGGTACATATACACAATGGAATACTATTCAGAAATGAGAAACTAGGGACATTTATAGAAACATGGATGGAGCTAGAAGGAATTATACTCAGTGAAACAAGTCAGAAGGCAAGAGAAATATAGCAGATGGCTTCACTATTAGGAAGAATATGAAAGAGCAACAACAACAAAAAGAATAAGCTCAAGGAAATGGGCAACTATAACCAAAAGCAAACAAAAAACTCAATAAGACCAAAAGGCCAAGATAAACCAAAGGGACCATGGTGGGGAGGGGAAGGAGGGGAGGTCAAAGACAGAAATGAGGGCAGAAAGAGCACAGGGACTGAGGTGATGGTGTATGGGTGGATGGTGCTGGGTACTCCCTGGGGAATACAATGATGTCAAATATAATTAATTAAAATAAATAAACAAATAAATAAATAAATAAGCTGAGTCAAATCAAAATAAAAACAGATTTAATTCATGTAAATCAGCAAAAAGAGTAAGCCAAAGGTGTGTTTCATTGAATCAGAGGACCAGCAGTACTACTGGTCCAATCTATTGATAGTCAATTACACAAATAATTTTTGAGAAAGTGAACTGAGAGAAAGGAATTGTCAGAATGAACAAACAAGAACTGGATTATATATCATTCCAGCCACTGAATGACATGAAATAATGTAACTGACTACCATTTTGCAAGTTTCTTATGTCCATTACCATCTATTCTACTTTAGTAATTGATCTCAATATGTTTCTTGTTAATTTAGTATATAATTTATATAAAGATTGTCAAAATATGATTCTCAACCTGTTATCAAATGATTACTTTGAGAGACTGACAATGCCCTACATATTATATACATTATATATATATAATATATATACATATTTATAGATATATATGTATAGATTTTTATAAGGGTAAATTTTGTGACTTTCTTTGAATTCTTTCCAAATGAACCCATTATAAAAAAAAAGAGTTAAGACACTTTTTAAAAATTATTCTGGGCATTATCAAGCTTTAATATTTTCCCACAGGGCCTCCCTGGTGGCGCAGCGGGTTGAGCGCCGCGCTGTGAAGCATCGCTGCACAGCAGGGCGAGTTCGATCCCCGGCCAGGGAGGGGACCCACATGGCGCAGCAGACCTCTCCTGCCCTGTCCACTGCTCCCCTCAGCAGTGTGTTTCAGTCCATCTGCCTGTTCTGCTCCCCACTCTGTCTCTGGTGACTCCTCTCACCTCCCAGAACTCTGGCCTGTACCCAGCTCTTGTATGCATAAATAAAAAAAAAAATCTAAAAAAAAAATCTAAAAAAAAAATAATATTTTCCCACAAGATATTTTGTAAGTTAGATCCAGAAAAACATATAGCCAGAAAGCCTGGATTCCAAATTTCTCCTCTAACACTAAGTACTAGGAATGTTAATCTGCTATGTTGTTTAGATTTTAATATAGCACAGCTCACAAAATTGCTGAGAAGATTAAGTGATGCATTAAATTAAAATGCCTAGAACACTACCTGGGACATAGAAGGTATAATTTAAGAGTTAATATTGCATTAGTATTATGAAAAAACCAAGAATACATTATGCAAGACTTAGTATTACATAATTATTGTGAATAGGCAAGAAGGTATTAGGTAAAAGTTAGTATTATGTAAGTATTATGAAAAAGCAACTAGTATGATATAAGAATATTGCACTATTATTATTATAAAAACCCACCAGTCATAGGAGAATTGCTTCCAAATTGTGCTCCCCCCGAGGACTCAAACCAGTAGTTGCTATAGATGATCAATGAAAATTGTTAAAAGACAAATTAGTTAGAGGAATATGGCATGTTTTGTCTAAATAAAGATGTGTAATGTATGCTAGTTTTTCACTACAGTGAGGATTTCTTAAAGAAACATTAAATTTATTTTACCACAAACCATTTACCACAGAATCCTTTTTTGGAAGCAGTACCTATTATTTTCTTATGGAGTTCATACTTTAAGTAATGTTATCCTACTGGATGCTGGTAATTTCACTGTAGATAATGAGATGGTCCCCAGATCTAGTTTCTTCTTCAATTAGTGTCATAGAAGGATGCATTTATGTATAGTATTGGATATAGTAATTTTCATTGTTGAATAGGTCACTGACAGAGCTCTTTATTCTTGGAAAGTCAGAAAAAATAGAACATCCTCTACAACATAAAATGTAGCATAGGAAAAAAAATTCACTTCACAGTGATTTGGAATTAGCGTCTGAATTATAAATCACTGCAGGAAAGATAAGAGGTAATGTCAACTTACCAGAAATCTCAGTATTTTAGTAGATTTCATACTAGATCTACTAATTTCATTGTCACAGCTAAACATAAACCACAAATTCAACATCAAAATATGTGATGGAAGTAGACAATATGCTCTATTATTTAACAGTATCTTTGGGATCTTCATATTTGTTTTATGTTTTGTCAACAGAAGTATATTTTGTAAGTGATTTTTAGAAATGCATAGATTAATATAAAACATATGAAGGTATATTTTTAGAACAAATCTATATTAGTCTCCAAGGGCTTCCACAATAAATTACCACAACTCGGTGGTATAAACCAATAGAAATTTATTCGCTCATCATTCTAGAGCCTAGAGCAAAACATCAACAGACCCAAGCCCTTCTGAAGGCTCTAGGGAATTCTTCTTTGCCTCATCCAGCTGCTGTTGATGCCAGGCATTCCTTGGCTTAAGGCTACACCCTTCATTCTCTGCTCTGACTTCACACAGCTTTCTCTGGTGTGTGTCTATATGTGTCATCTCCTCTTAAATAGACAACAGTCATTAGATTTATTATGGTCCACCCTAAGTCCAGGATAGTCTTAACTAGTTGCATCTTCAAAGATTCAATTTCCTCATGGAAATAAATAAATATACATTCTGGACAGCTATATAAGCTAAAACTGGTTAGGAATTTTTTTAAGATGTATTTTATTTTTTTCATGTTTACAAGAACTGGATTGTAGGCCAGAGGTGCAGGGAGTGAGAGGATTCACTAGAGACAGAGTGGGGAGCAGAGCAGTGTATAGAAATACACTGCTGAGTGAAATAGTGGGTGAGACAGGAGAGGTCTGCAATGCCATATGGGTCAGCTCCGGGGCCTGAGAGCAAACTCATGCTGCAGTGGCTGAGACTTTAACCCCAGTACCACCCGGGAGGTCCTAATTCATTAGGATTTTTTAGTAATCTCACATACAACTAACATTGATAGTGGTAGATATAAAGTCTGGAACTTAAACTGATCTTCTTTATACTATGAGATTTATGGAAATAACCTAAGTGGCAAAGAAAAGAGGAATAAATCAGAAAAATAGACCACATATTTGCAATGGAATGCTACTTACCTATAAAAACAAAACAAACAAAACACCGAATTCTTGCCATTTGGAATTAGAGAGGACAATGGTATGTGAAAAATCAGAAGGAGAAGGAAAATATTGGATGGTTTTATTCATATGTAGAATATAAATAAACAAAAGGTTCAGACTAAAACCAAAACTAAAACAAACCCTTAATGTCTGACAAGAAAATAGAGGCAAACAGAAAGGAAGATTATTGGGAAGGAGTTGAGGCAGGGGGAGGAGGCACAAGAGAGTGTGGTGAAGGATTACTTGAGTTTTGATGTTGGGCATGATGCAAAAATGTACATTCCTAATTTGAGCCTTTTACCCCTAAAATGAATACAATGATATAATCCAATTTGACCTCAATGAAAAAAGAAACAACAGAAAACATTTAAATGCAAGAGCTTGATAACTTCAAGGATCTATCATTTCCAGATAATTCTGTAAATTCTAAATGTAGTATGCACATCTAACATGACAGTTTATGAGTAGTAAAAGGAAAAAGGATGTTTTAATAGCAGCTTGAAATTCACAGATATATTGACATTTCAATAAATCAAAAAGTGGAACAAAGAACTAGATGAATTACAGTGACTGAGAATGCATTTAAGAACTTGGAGGAATGTAGCGACCTAACCATCCCTTTTCTTCTCCTCCTTTAATTCCAGAATTCCCAACAAGCTCATCTCAATAAATAAATTTAAAATGAATAGAAGAACATTTGTTAAATTATTATGAGTCCAAAAATTCCATAACTAGTCATGACATAGAGAAAGCTAAAAAGCACCAAGAAAATTAATACAATCTGCACAATCCCAATGGCTGTCCAGGAACTAGACAATCTTCAAGTGTCCATATGTTCTTTTTAGCTGAGAATAAGCAGTGTATTTTTTATTAGAATACAAAGTGCTTTGAATTAAAAAAATAAGTTACCTTCTAAACAAATGTGAACTGATCTCTATTTTAAAAACAAGCTCTATGTTCATAAATAAATATGACATTAACCAAAATTTGAAGGTGCTGAAAGAGGAAGATTATTTTTAATGCACTAAAAATATTTTGAGCTCAAAGTATCAAACAAAGACCAAATTCTAAGCAGCAAAGACTGGGTGGTCTGACAGTAAATATTTGGAGGCATTGTCTGCATGTGAGAGACCCTCGTGTTCAAGAGCAGAGTACCAGCCACAGTAACCAAGCACATACAACTTGAAATTTATATGACTCTATATAGAAATTTCTACTTGCAGTTATGGTGAAGCAACCAAAAGTGTGTTTCCCTTTCCCACTGCAAAAACAAAAAACAAACAAAAAAAAAAAAAGAAGAAGAAAAAGGGAAAATTGAATGAAACTCTACTTTTATATGTCAGACAATAGCAAATACAAGACTGGAGCCCCTAAGAGAAAGGGGACACTTGTTCTATACAACTGTGTATGGAAGAGAGAGCCACACAAATCATGGAAAGCCGAGGAAAGAGACCGTAGGGAAACCATCAGGATTGGAATTGGCAGTATAAGGTTTTGGAGCTCAAGAAGCTACTGAAGAAAAAAGAGTTCCAAAAATCTGCAGGAGTCTCCTTGAGTCTCAGTCTCAATATTGTATTGCATGTGCATAGAAAACTCAAAAGGTTACAGAAGAAAAACAAGTTAACCAAAAAGTTACCCAGGAGTTACTAGCTGATATTTCCCCAGAATATCCACAAGACTGGAAGATATCTGAATTCCAACTGACCAGAGGAAAAAAAAAACTTTATATATCATTCACTTAATTAAGCAGAGATGCCAGAGGTTCTAACTTAGCAATAAGTCTAAAGTAGCAGAGACTAATAGTTTTGCTAGAAGCATCTTAGTAGTTTAAAATTGAACTTCATAAGAATCAAGGTGACCTTCCTGAAATTTAAAAATATATTTTTTAAAGAGTTATTTATTTATTTATGCATACAAGCACTGGGGTACAGGCCAGAGGTGGGGGCGGTGAGAGGATTCACCAGAGACAGAGTGGGGAACAGAACAGGTGGATTCACTGAAATACACTGCTGAGGGGAACAGTGGAGAGATAGAAGAGGTCTGCTGTGCCTTGTGGGTCCCCTCCCTGGCCGGCAGCAGGGATCGAACTCATGCTGTAGTGGCTGAGGTTTGCTTCATAGTGTGTTGTTTAACCCACTGCGCCACCAGGGAGGCCCTAAAAATCTTTTAAAAACAAACCTTTCACATGCTTTGAAGAAACAACAGAACACTTATGTTCAAAACACAACATATAGTGGGCAGCATCCAAATAATAAATACTATTAATGACAATTATTTTTACAAAGAAAGTCTATACTTCTCCATTTGGTTGCAGTAGACTTGATTTGTAAGAAATGTCAAAATAAATGCTTTGGGGAGAAGAAAAATAACAGATTATCAACTCCGATCTCTATAAAGAAAGGAAAAACATCAAAGAAGGATGAAGAGAAGATAAAATAAAATCTTCTATTTTTCTTACTCATAATTTATCTAATAATAAGTGTGTTCAAAATAATAATAGCAACAACGCTATTTGAAAGCGAACTTAGTTAAGTTGTAAATGTATAGGACAACTATTTAAGAAAAGCAATAAAACAAGCATAACTAATATATTTGGAAAGGAACACATGTGGGATAATATAAAATGCTTAGTTAAAATCATTAAAATTAGAAAAAGACTAGAAGCAAAATTGGGAACAAAGAATACAAGTAACAAATAGAAAAAAATCAGAAGCATGGTAGATGTTAATACAACTATGTCAACCATATGATCTAAGTTGCACTGTGATGATGATCCAAAATGCACCATTGATTACCATCGTGGATCAAAAAAAACATATTCCAACTATGTACTGCCAGTCCAAAACCCACATTAAATATAAAGTCATATGTAGAGTAGAAGGAGATTGATGGAGAACATGCCATGCTAATATTAATCAAAATAAAGTAGGAATAGCTGTATTAATTTCAGAAAGAACCAAACAAAATTCAATATAAGAAAAATAATCAGAGAGAACACAGCTAGTATATTATAGAAAAGGGGTCAATTGTCTAAGAAGACATACAACATCTAGATGTATATGTACCTAACAGGGAACATCACAATGCATAAGGCTTTATTGATAGAATCGCAAGACTATCAGTTATCTACTATTAGAGTCAGACAACTTAGCACCCATTGCTCAGAAAAGGACAGAGCCTTCAGGCAGAAGTAACAAACATAAAAATACAGTCTGGTTGGTATTAGGATGGGAATATAGAGGTAACCAAACACTTTGGAAGGTGAGACATATGCTGCCCGGGGACTTAATTCTTTTTCTTAATTTGGGCTTATGACATTTCTTTCAGTCATTTTCCAGTTTAACTTAAAGCTCTCTCTTTATAAATGTGACCCACTATAGTATGTGCACACAAAGAAAAATGTTTGAATCCAGAGCAGATGACACATTTTGGATCAAGCTAGTGCAGGAAACACTATATTTTCCTTCTGTTTTCTATTCATTTGTTTATCCCACATGGGCATTTTCAACTCAAACTTCTTTTAGCTGTAAACACTGTCACATACTCAGGATACCAACATACATATTAATGACACCATTATCTCACCAATAGTCAGTTGAGTTTTAAATCTCTTTCTGATTTTCTAATACAACAATGAGGCTAACATTTTATTTGGGGGGAAAAATATGCCCTTGTCAAAAACTAGGGAAAAAAAGTGATGTATTTACCCAACTCAATACTTATTTTCTATAAGAAAATGTTGTCTAAGATTTTCTAAAATCAATGATATATATAGTTTTTGAGTTTCTGCTTTGAAAATCATAAGTAGCTGAATTTGAACAGCAAGATAATTATGTGTCTCCTTTCTTTTTTTTCTTTCTTTTTCTTTTTTTCTTTTTTTTCTTTCTTTTTCTTTTTTTTTCTTTTTTTCTTTTTTTTCTTTCTTTTTCTTTTTTTCTTTTTTTTTTTTTCTGAGAGAGAGAGAGAGAGAGAGAGTATGTGTCTCCTTTCTAAAACGTTTTAATAAGAATTTCATGGGAAAATATCTTTCATATGGAAACTTCTAGATAAGGAATATTTACCAAGTGGACTTCCTTCAATCTGTACCTATAAATGTCCATCTAGTATTTATGATATATGTGTTGATAATAAATTTCATAATACATTTATTTAACTTCAAGATGTTAATCTTAGCAAAGAAGAATAATGTTCAAATGTGAGAGTCAGGACTTTGAATACTAATTCTAAAACTGATCCTATTTTTGTCCTACGTAAAGTTCTTAAAGGCAGGTACAGAAACATAACTTTTTACCAACAAGTACTATTTTAAATTCTTCTAATGTAAGTGAACTATAGTGAAATACAGATTCGGCCAACTCAAACTAATTTGTTTTTTTTTTTTTTTTTCAATAAATTAGATAATAGTCATTCATACACTGAGAAGAATAAGAAAATGCATGGCATTCTAGATATTGCAATCCAGGACAAATCGGTATAAATTCTGCAACAGCCACTTAATTATAGGTGCAAGTAACTAATGCACATAACTTTTCAATGTCTGAAATTTCTCATTTGTATATATAAATAACTACTTAAATCTTGTGATTATATGAATATTAAGAAATACTTTATATATACAAAACACATAACTTGGATGGTGACTAGTTTTAGATGATATTTTTTTCCTAAAACATTAATTTATAAAATATTTACTATCAATGAATGCAAATGAAAACCTGGGGGAAATAGAACTGTGGCACGAATACATTGTTTGAGTGTATTGTAAAGTCATCATTCTGTCAAATTTTATTCAAGCATAATTATTCTTATTCCTGCTGAATGCCATATGTATTCTTCCTTTACTCTCCAATTCACTTGCTAGCATGTCAATAAAGTTTTTAGAACAGAGAAAGAAATCTGTTTTGTCACAGTATCATGCACTTACATAGGCATGCAAGCATATCCACTACTTGATGAAATCAACCTGAAGTTAAATATTTTGATGTGTTTACTTATGGCAAACTACAGTTTCCTATGTTTAAAGAAAAAAAGAATAAAATTTATGCCGAATGTCAAATATCTCATGGAGAGTCACTTGTTGATGAGTTAAGTAGAAAGGAATGAAGAGCATAAGGATTGAATTTCTGTGAATAAATGTCTGGGTTTAGAAATTACGAAAAGAAAGTGTTTAGAGAAACTCATGCTCTCACTTGCCAAACCTGAAAGGTTTGAAAAATAGCATGATTTAAGTGGAAATATGGATTCATTTTTCTCATTTCTAATGCATCAAACTTCTTATGAAAAAAAGAAATGGTGTTGTGCAACCTTCCAACTTGTCTAATTTCCTAAAATTCTGGGTTTTATGATGGAAAAGGGAGATTCTTTTTAGCATAAGAAGAAAGCAGCTCATCTTCTCATCCAGACCTAGAGTACAATCTTGTCCTTGGCTTAGAAAACCCTCTATCTGGCAGCTCACATATGAGTATGCATGATGCCTGACAAATAGCTTATAGCTTATCCCAGAGCAGGTGACTAATTACAGACATTGCTAAGTACATACTACACTATACTATGACTTTCACTTTTTAATAATCAAATCAGCATGACATGGAATAAGGCTTAACTTTCCTTAGACTTGTCACGCATTTTCTGCAGCATATTAGCAACAAAACACCACCCCCAATAAGCATATTTTATTGTGCTTATTGTAACACATTATCATTTGTCACATTTTTAAATCAGACTTCACCATTGCATAATAGTCAATATAGTTAATTAATCCCATGTACAAAGATCCATAGTTTAGCCTCTTAGAAATTTCAATAGAAAAATCTGAATTTAATTTACAAGTGATAAAACATTAAAAACATCACAGTGTCTAAAAGCAGTTTCTTTGAAATTACAAACAGAAGTGGGTGATGAAGTTGCATGAGAAATCAACAAAGTATTTACCATAGAGTTTACCTAACCCTCATTAATTTTATAGGCCAAAAGTGATACTGATAGTTGCAAGGTCTGGTAGCAGTAGTTACCCCAGCGACTACTTTCTTCATCAATGTTTCAGGTGGTTGCCATATGTTTGGCTTCAATACATGGGTATTTTTTTTATTTACTGTTCTGGCATATCAATCTTTTTTTTTAATGGAAAAATTTCTCTTAGAATGTGCACTAGGTCCATCAAATTATCAGAAATCTATTCACAGAAAAGTAAACTACCTCATGGAGATGGGTAATGTGGTGCTAATGAATCAAGGCAGAACTTGAGTAGTTAAGTCCAAAATAAACATTTTTTGAATTTCACAATTAGTCCAATATACATATATCTGGACCATTTCAGAGTAAACTCTAGACGTGATGCCACTTTTTTGGCACGTGTGTTTGATCTTTTTAATTTGGAACAGTTTCTCAGAATTCCTTGTATTACATGAAATTCACATTTTTAAAGAATACAGGCCAGAGTTTTTGTTGTTGTTGTTGTTGTTGTTTTTAATTTTTTGTAGACTTCCTTAGTTTGAGTTTGTCTGGTGTTTCTTTATTATGAAAATCAGATTAAGCATTCTGATAGAGCATGAATTACAAAAGTTGTATTCTATCCTTTTTAACATATCAGCTAGCCATTGCTCTCTCTTTATTTAAACAGAAAGCTGACAAAAAATTTTAAAAATGTAAAAATAGAGCAAAATGTTCTTTCCTATGTGAATTCGCAAAGATAATAAAGGGAATTTGAAAAAGGAAAGACATATTTGGAAAATATATTGCTGAGAATTTTCCAGAAATAACATGTATTTCATGATAAAAGCTAAGAATCTTAAAGTTTACATGCACAATGACTCCAAAACACATAAATCTAAAATATTTACACCTTGACATATCTTAGTTTAAGGGCAAATCATCAAAGAAAAGATAACTGTCTAAGCATGGAATACTAACAGAAGAATAGCAAGGGGACTGAAAGCCAAGTTTCCACAGAAATGAAAATGTGCAGACATATACTTACTGGTGAAATAATGAGAACTTTCTTCCTCATGATGGGAAAAAGAGATGATGGCAAAGAATAACACACTTACAATGCTCGAGAGCTGTACCAAGGGCCTCCCTGGTGGCACAGGGGTTAAGTCTCATTGCTATCAAGCTATCACCAGCCACTGAGGCCTGAGTTTAATCCCCTCCCAGGGAGCTGACCCACATGGTACAGCCAGGGAGGGGACCCACATGGCACAGCAGACCTCTTCTGCCTAGCCCACTGCTCCCCTCAGCAGTATATTTCAATTGATCTCCCTGTTCTGCTCCCCACTCTGTCTCGGGTGAATCCTTTCACCCTTCCCACCTCTGGCTTGTACTCCAGTTCTTGAATGTATGAATAAATAAAAGATTCATTAAAAAAGTAATTAACATACAGTGATGTCAACCAATGATGCCTCAATAAAAAAAGAAAACGAAAAGCAAAAACATTGGTTCAACATTTGAACCTTCATATCTACTTACAACTAGTTATAAAAAGACTTTAAATTATATACAACTTTATAGCTCATTAAAATTGTGTACTTTGATTCAGAGATCAGTAGAATAAGATTTTGTAACAATAATTAGTAAAGTATTGAACATTTGTGAATGTGTTCATTCTCAGAGAGGAAGGCGAGAGGTCCACTCAGGTCTTGCTCCAGCCACGGCTCCTCTGCTGTTCCCTGGCCCTAGAAGACAGCCTCCCAGAGGCTGCCAGAGAGCCAGGGCTAGAGAGACAGAGAACCAGCTCTGGTGTTTTCGTCAAGAGACATCACAGAAGTCACTCCAACCCCAGCTACCATCACCGGTCTGGGAAGGAGCTTGTCAGGAGCATGGTAACATCCTCTGAATCTCGCATTCCTCCTAGCTCTTGACATGTTCTAAGAATAATCCTCTATACTTTGGTTGTAGATATGGAAAAGACTGGATGTCCAAGAAATCTCTTTGATTTGAAAATGTGGCTGAGAAATTTGCAATTGAGTTTTTATAAAAACTCAATGTATGGCTCAGGGACACTCATCAGATTTTTCTCAGCCTAAGCCAGCAGGAGCAATACTGGGGGCAGAGGCCACCAGGCAGGTTCTGGGCTGGTTTGCACGCAAGCCCCTGAGGGGAGCTACACCTACATTTCCCTGAGGATTGGCCGATCAGCTTCTGTCTCTGACCTACTTGACAATTTCACTTCTCCATCTCCCAGGCCCTGCCTCTTCTCACACTTTTCCACAAGTACCTATTGTAATAAAATGCAATTTAAATACAGGTTTTTAAAAGATTTATTTATTTATGCGTACAAGAGCTGGGGTATAGGCCAGAGGCACGTGTGTGTGAAGATTCACCAGAGACAGAGTAGGGAACAGAACAGGAAGATTGACTGAAACACATTGCTAAGGGGAGCAGGGAGAGATGCAGGAGAGGTCTGCTGCACCATGTGGGTCCCCTCCCCGGCTGGGGATCAAACTCACACTGCAGTGGCTCCAGAATCCCCACAGCACAGCGCTCAACCCATTGCACCACCAGTAAGTCCCCTAAATACAAATTTTAAAATCAAATTTCTCACATGTCAGACTCCATCTCAACCTCTGCTTCCAAAAAACTCAACCTGGGGCATTTAGTTTGAAGTTCAAAGCTGAGCATTGACTTTTTTTCCCCCTAGGCAGGGTCTGCTTGTCTCTTATCTATGGCAATAAAGTTAATCCCTTTGGCCTAGTCTTAATTGAAAGATAATTCCAGGGAGGAAGCAGACATTTTTAAAAAAGGAAAATACTTTGGATGATATTTCAAAACATTGCCCTACTTTGACCTCAGGGGACTGACTGTGAGAAATTTAACTTTTCTTGAGGCAACTTCTGTGCTAATGAGTGACTCTCTGGGGAAAATGAGAGTCAAAACCAAGAAATGGAAATGTGCTACCCATATTTTTCATAGTTTTAGCATACCAAAATCATAGCTGAGACAAGTTTTGATGATTTCACTTAAATTGTACCCTAATGAAATGTTAATGATTTAATATTAACATAGGAACAAAACTTCAACAATCTGGTCTTTTCTCTTACCTACTGAAAGCCTTGCTTCCCTGGAGAAATGTGGGTATGCTTTTGATTCTCTTTTATTTGCATCTTAAAATTACTGGACTCTTTGGTTGATTTCTACCTTGTCTGTATATAATTACTCTATTGTTTGGGTATCACAGAGCTCACTAGGTAGGTACTCTGCTTGGGGCTAGGGATCACATGAAGAAGTTTATCTTTTCAATTGCTGAATAGTATTTCATTGTGTACATATACCACAACTTCTTGTGTCTATTAAAGTCCTGAAATCAAATGATTAAATGTATTTAACCTCTTCCAATTAACAAACAAGTATTGAGGGTCTATTGTTCATTAGTTGTTATACCAGGTTCTGGGACTTCAAAAATAAAATATAGCTTTTCTTTGGAGGACACATTATCGTATAGAGGAGGAAGAGAGACTGTGGAACAATGTTTGCAATCAACAGTCATAACCATTTTTACAGAGCCAAGAATTATAGTGATAGTAAACAAGACTAGTATTGGTAGTAGGCAGGACCTTTCTCTTTCAAAATGTATCATCACCTGCTTTTGTCCCATTTTACTTTTCCTTTAAAAAAATCCGAGTTTCGGAAGGAAAAGACAGACTAGGCACTAACTCAGAGACTAAAAGTCATCAAAACTTGCTTATCAATTTCCTTCTCCTGTTTGATTCTTGTCTTGACGTTTTCATCTACTCGGTACAGGCTTCCATTTACTACAAGCTCAAGCTTGGGTGGACATTTTTCCTTATGCCATCCCCTGGGCTTGTTAATTCCAGTGGGCTTTCACATTTGTTATTTTTTTAGGGACATGTGTGCCCCCAAAGCTACATGTAGCCCATTATACTATTTTATGATGAGAAGTAAATAATGCTTAACATGTTTCATATTCATCAGAATAATTTCCTTATGTTTCCATCATTTGGCCATGGGGAATTTCTTTCACACTAAAACCTGTTCCTGGCTTCCAGAGCACTGTCTAGCTCCAGGACCCATCTGACCTCAGCAGTCTGTTCCATTGCTGCTAGAATAGTGCTTTCAAGGAAGAAAATAATGTTTTGCTCTATTCTTTCGCTATTCCATGCATGAAGTTCTCATTATCCATCATGGAAAATATACGTGTATATTAGTGGGGAAACGACCTTTCTCAAGTATCACCTGTTTCTGTTCTATTCTCTTGTCAGTCTAACAACATATTTTAGAGTATGAACTTAGTGCTAATTAGATTCCATCAAAGAGTCTCATGATTTTGCAAGTTCACATTCATTGACCTTTTCAGGGTTGATGTGTTGAGGCTGTTCTATATTTTAAAACCCAGAACATCACATAGCAACCACTTTAGTTATGGTGAGCAATCTAGTACGTATTTTGTGTCCGCCAAGAAACCAAAAAATTATCAATTCCACCCATCACCTTATCTCTGATATTTTATGATCTTTTGAGCTTTAGAACACTTGGTGTGTGCTGTGTGTGCATTTATTCTTACCATATGAGTTACGTTGTCAGTTGTATAATGCTAACAATTCTTTTTTGGATTTTTCAATAATGAATATATGTGATTAGTTACCTTATTGTCAGGGTCTTCAAAAGACTGCTATTTGGAGGTTAGGTGTGTCCTGTGTTGCAGATTTTGGAAAAACCTGCAATAAAGTGAGTCGTTTATTGTGAATTTTTAATTTATTTTTTTCTTACAATGTTTATTTTCTTTTCTGGGTGTACTCCACATAGAATCTCCACCACCAATTCACCCGTGCACCTTCCCCATAGCCCCTGTGCTCTTCCTACGTGGCTTTACAAATGAATTCTACCAAATATTCAGAAATGAACTAGTGCCTATCCTACACAGACTCTTTCAAAAAATTGGAAAAGTAGGGATACTACCGAACATGTTTTATGAAGTTAACATTACACTAATATCAAAACCAAATAATGTGACATTTTAACAGTGTATTAAGCATCCCAAAGACCGATTCCTTTTGAGACCATGATAATAAATTCATTTTTCCCATGCAGTGAATTCATGTGAGATTAATAGGCTCCACATAAACCTTGTAGTAAGTGTTTAGCCTCAGATTTCAAATGCTATAGTATTTTTTATGATAATGAATGTCATTCCTTCAGGATTGTCAATTTGGTGGCCATACACAGTGTGTCAGCTAAAGACACCTTACCTCCCACAATTTTTGAAGATCTTATTAGAATACTGATTACATAAACTCATCACGATTATGTTCAAATACACATGCAGGGCCTCCCTGGTGGTGCAAGGAATTGAGCACCACACTGTGGAACTTTGTAGCCTCTGTGGTACAAGTTCGATCCCAGCCAGGGAGGAGACCCACATGGCACAGCAGACCTCTCTTGCCTCTCCTACTACCATTCTCAGCAGTATATTTCAGTAAATCCACTTGTTCTGGTCCCCACTCTTTCTCTGGTGAATCTTCTCATCCCTTGCACCTCTGCCCTACATTCTAGTTCTCCTATGCAAAAATTAAAAAAAAAATGGAGTGTAGCCTTTGCTATGGCTTATTAAGTGAGACTGAATTTTACAATGGAGTATTTTAACATCTAATAAATGCTATGAACATTTAAGAGTATTTTGATTTGAAATAGAGTTTTTTTTTTTTTTTTTTTTTTGTCAATTTCTGACAAGAGTGTCATAATTCTGGATTCCAACACAAAAAGTATTGGGGTAAGGTGACAGGTGAATGTCACCCCGTTGCAGAACTAAACATGCCCACATTAAAAGGAATTCGTAAGTTCTCTGTGCATTCAAAAGAAACCATCGACGTGCATATAATATTCTCAACATCTCTAAAACAATTGTATTAGAGCTGAGTACCTTGTAGAAACCAATTATTACACAAACAACTATGAGAGCGAGAAGTAAAAATCAAAATATGCCTGGAAAGAAAAGAATAATAACAATGAAAAAAACAAAAACACACATAATACAACAAAAACAAAAACAAAAGGACAAATCAGAAACACTTTGTGTGTGGCAGGGGGAGGGAATGCGATGAGGGCAGAAAAAGCACAAGGGACTGAGCTGATGGTGCACTGGTGAAATGGTGGTGGGAAATGGGGACTACAATTGATGTCAAATACATATAAATAAAAGAAAAAATATATGCCTTGAATACTTAAGCACTTAGGAAATTGCTAATCTTTGGTGGAGCCAAAGATTACTATGATTTAACAATTGTCAGAATAGCCTGAACAATAAAACAATAGTATTTTGTTATATAAATGGTATTTTATTAAAACACACAAAAGAAGACCAAAACAACCAAAAAAAGGCAATGAAACAACAAAATGCAGGTTATTCTTGCTGTCACTTTGTATCGTGTAGCTGGCCAGGGCATTCTGTGTGTCCCAAGGCCATTCTGATTGCTATTCCATCCCCACACAGCTGTCCACAGCAAGGAAAGGGTGTAGCTATAACCTCACACTGGCAATTAAAATCTCAAGCCCAGAGACAAACATATCATTCCACCTCAAATTCACTGGCTAAAATAATCCCAGGGCCACTCCTAACTTAATTAGTGCAGGAGTGTAAATATCTTCTTATGAATCCAGAAAACTCTCCAGCGAGGGCTGGAAACTGTAGCCATGGTCACAATGTTACAGGACAGGGAGAGGAGCACTCAGAACCCCCAAGCCTGCCCTCTCTGAATGGGTTCTGCCATCCGCTGCATTAAGACAAACATACAAAACCTTT
>JAGFMF010011878.1:4625027-4641445 GCA_019455555.1 Galemys pyrenaicus
TCTTCTCTGCAGAAATCTTCTTATCCTCAGCTCCACCCACTTAGGGTGGAACCAGGATTTTGGGAACTTCCCCTTTTCCTGGGACCACCCTGTTACAACAATAGTGTCTGTGTTGAAAGGTAATCAATACAGGCAAATGCAGACATTACAGCCAACACCAACTCACCCACGTGAGAATGATCTTTTTTATTGATAGCAAAAGATACAAGGAGACAGTTCATTTTTAACTCAGTCCTCCAAAAATAATAATAAAGTTACTGGAAAAGCAAAGCAGAGTTATGTCTGAAATGAAAATATGCGTTTCAGATGGAGACAAAGATTACTTAAATCGCTATCATCTCGTTGTTGTCTCAGGGACTGAATCTTTTGTTTTTCTTAACAAGAAAAACAAGCTCTGTCACTTCAGTGCCTCTTTTGTTTAAAAGTTGGTTTTTATCTTTACTGACATCAGTGGTTAGACTGGGAGGTACTATTTGGTGTCTTTATCAAAGTGAGGCAAAAGTTCTCATTTACTATATATATAATATTATATATATATAATACATATTCATAACAAATGGCAATTCTTAGATAAAATGAATATTGGAGAATCAGTAAACTAGAACTGGGTATCAAAACTGAAAAAATAAATAAATAAAGCTGGGGTCACTCTTGACCGTGATGCTACCATGTCATTAATTATTTACTAGAAAAATTCAAGCTATTGGAAAGAAGAAAAAAGAATTGCAACCTGAACTTAATCCAATCAGCCAGGCTATGTATAAACTGCATGGTTTTTTCCTTCAAGAGACTCATACTTCCTCTTTAATATCTCTTCCTATCAGCAACAAATGGAAATGTAAAGCATTTAACTTCAAATGTGGATTGTTAGAGTTCTAAATTTCCAGAGGTAGACCTTGCCTTTGGTGGACGAAGGCAGATTAGAAAGGAAGAAATCTAAAAATCTGAAATATGGGGAACAGGCTTGTGGCCAGTGACATGAAGCTTTACATTACAAAGAGTAAAGAGAATCAGAAAGATTGCAAAAGGACTGATAGGCGAACCCCGAACCCCGTGGTGCCCATCAAAAGAGACAGCACTGCAAGCAGATGGCCACTGGGTAGCTCTCAGCAATCCTCCCTGTCTCACTTCCTTCCTCTGTAAAATGAGGAGAATAATAGTTCAAAAAGGAAGTGAGGAGAGCCAGTTTGGTGAACCTGGACCCTTTCAGGTTCAACAGTGGAGACACAACTGTTGAGCATCTAACTCTTCTCACTCCATGGCATCCAAAATGCTTCTGCATTGTTTAAGGCTTTAATGTCCATTACAAGGTAATTCTATCTGAACATACAAGTCACAACTAGTCACTGATAAATGACTCTTTAGTGTTCTTGAAAGAGATTTAGATAAGGATAGAAGGAAAGAGCAAAGGACATAGACGAGGGGAGGAAAGGGTAAGACAAATGTTACTGACAATAGGAACAAGGCATAACAAATGAACTGCCATCTCTCAAGGGAAGAAAGTTGGTGCAAGTTAGAAAACCAGGTTTGTAATGCAGTGAGCTCTGCTGACACACTTGGAGCTGGAAAGTTCAACTCTGGTGTAATATCCTGGAGCAAATGTCTGCCGTGGATTTGCTAAGCCAGGCCACTATTTCAGACTATCATATTTTGTCCACCTCCTCATTGTTATAAACAAAATGTTTATGTATTTCTCAATATATAAAAACTTTTTGTTACAGGGCAGGGAGTGGAGCACCCCAGGTCCCCAAACCTGCCCTCTCTGAATGGGTTCTGCCATTCGCTGCACAAGACAAACATATAAGGCCTTTAATGGAAAGGAACGTTAATACAATTAGGGTACAATACAGAAAGGACAAAGAATATAGCTACTAAGTTAAGCATTTAAAGTGACCCATCTCCTTGTGGGTAAAAGTCCAGCCAAATAGAATTGACCCAAAAAAAGGTCCCAAATCCTGCCACAAGCCGAAAGGACCTTTTAGTGGAGACCCATAGAAAAGGGTCAGAAAGAGTCAGACAAATCTGGGAAGAAAAGAGCAAAATCAAAATCAAGATGAAAGCTGCCATTGTTCACCTCCCTGCAGGTCTCTCACCCACATCTGTTCCAACCAGTCCAAGACCAAAAAGCAAGCGCAGCTTCTTCACATGTTCCTCTGCTCCACGTGCCTCCTCCAGGTCTCCTTGCTGCTCTCCATCCTGCTTCCTTCTTCCTTCCTTCCTTCTGTCCTCTTCTCTCCTCTTTTCAACATCTTCTTACCCCTGCTCAGCTCCACCCACTTAGGGTGAAACCGGTATTCTGGAATTTCCCTTTTTTGGGGGGACCACCCTGTTACATTTTGAGTCTGTATTTATAATTATTGTTTTAGGATAAATGGTTATTTTCTATTATTTTGTCGGTCGCCCTTTTGAGCTGATGTATAATAGAAACACATTTCCCACTGCATCATTTTCCTTTGATTGATGTAATCAGTTTCCATCAGTGGGAGATCTGGGCCCTCTATCTAATGCGGACCTCTAGTTCCTATGTTCTAAGGTCCTGGAGTTTCTGTGATGTGCTCGGTGAGAGCTCTACCACGGGATCATAGAATCAGAGGGTTTAGACCTCAGGTAACAAGCAGGTTTGGATTTGACTTTTCACTTGGTTTGCATGGATAGTTCAAACATTATTGGCCATACATTAATCTTGATAGCAGTGAAAGAGTCTTGGCTTGGCATGTGGGTTACTTCTTGCATCTGTGTTACTTTGCTTGACACCTGTGGGCGCTGGAATGTGTGATCATCTTGCCCTTCCTGCTAGAAAACTTCCACATCCTTAAAGGAGATATTTCCTGTGGGGTCCGCTGCATAATTCATCTCTTTGTGGTATTTTTTCACCCGAATGAGATCTTGAATTCCATGAAAATGAGAAACATGTCACCTTGTCCATTACTGAATGTTCATTTGATTTGACACATGTTGGCAAACAAATACTTGTTGAATAATTGAATCAATGAATGTAGACTGATTCTCCTCTGTTTCTACTATATAACCATTCTTAGATTCTCAGATAAATGTGTATATTTTATCTTCCTATGCTATCAGTAAAATTAGAAAAAACCCCACGTAAATACCTATGACTTTTTTGCCCATATATTGTGCAAAAAGCTTTTATCAGCTGCTAAATTACAAGGAGGGTAATATATTGCTTTAGAATTTGCTAAACTATTAACTTTGATGAATCCAGTGAGTCACTCCCTAACATATTCTTCCAAGGTCAGATTGTCCTTGGCATCGTGAGCTATTAGAGCCTGGAGAGCAAGTTCCTCTCTGCTGGTACCTCCAAATACCTCCAATAGTGCTTGTCTGTTCTGCTCCATTCACTCAGATTTGCTCAAAGTTCCCTTTGAAATAGTGCCTTCTCTCTTACCTAGCTTCATAACATGCAGTTTTTTTTCTCAACTGGTATTAATTTTCCCATCTCTTTTCATCTACTTAACTTCTAAGAAGTATTCACAGGTTGATGGAGGTGATAAATTCACAGAGGAGCCATTCTTTGCCCCATAGTCTGGTTAATATGCTGACTGCTCAATCTGTCAACATGCATTCTACACATACCACTTTTAACCTTGTACTTTACTTTTCTGTATATTTCCTTGCTTTCCCAGGTGGACCATACAGTCAGTAGAATAATGAGAGGTAATGAGAGTGTTAGTCATTATTATATCCCTGAAACTTAGCACAGTACATGGTACTCGGAGTGTCCAATAAATAGGTAATGACAATGGATGTGTCATGTTAATGTTCTATGTTGCATTATCCCCAAAGGCATATTATCACTTAATTCAAATGTTCCTCTTGTGATTTATAATCATTGTTAATCAATGCTATTCTACTGGGTAAGAGCTATCTGTGAAATCAAATTGTCCCTGAGAGAATATCAAGATCTAGTGATACAATTGGGAAAAAGTAATGCTGAATCCATGATGATGTTACAGGTAGGTTTTGTGTGTGGTTGTTTAATTGTAATTATACATAACTCCTTCAGGCGAATCTTTTTTTCCAGTTTTATACATTGACTTATTGCTGACATACAAGACATATATATATGAATAAATTTAAGGTATACAACATGATTATTTGACACACTTCAAGGTATTGTGAAATTATTACAACAATAAGGTTAGTTAATACTTCAATTATTTCACAAAACTACCATAATTTTACATGCAGTGATAACATTAAAATAATAAAATAATAATCCCTTAAGAAATTTTACATATATTGTATTGTTACTTATAGTCACCATTCTGTACAATAGATCCCCTGAATTTAGTCTCTTATGACTAGAAGGTTATACACTTGACCAAAATATTCTTACTTCTCTGAACCTTCAGTCCTTAGCACCAGCATTTTACTTTACACTTCTATGAATGTGGTTTTTTAGATTCTACATGTAAATGAGAATACAGTATATTCACCTTTCTCTGTCTGACTTATTTCACTTAGCATGATACCCTCAGGTTTCATCTATGTTGTTACAAAAGACAAATTTCCTTCTTTTTAATGGGTGAATAATATTCCATTATAGATATAGTTAATGTTATAGAACCATACAGACCTATGTATACATATGAAGCTCTATTTTTATGTATTTGAGACTTCTCTTTTTTATTTAGTGTAGCCTAAGATTTGCTAATTTTACTTACATGCTTTAATTAAAACAGCTCTCAGTCATTGTCGCTTTCTATTGGTTTTCTGGTATCAATTTATTATTGTTCTGATTTTTGTTATTTCCTTCCCCACCCTCAGATCTTTCATTTTGATGACATAATTTTACATTTTTTTATATTGTATCGTTAACAAATTAATGTCTCCCTAGTGCCTCCCTAGTGGCGCAGCGGGTTAAGCACCACACTATGAAGCATTTGCAGCCACTGCAGCATGAGTCTGATCCTCAGCCAGGGAGCTGACCCACAGGTTGCAGCAGACCTCTCCTGACTGACCCGCTGCTCCTCTCAGCAGTGTATTTCAGTCTGCCGGTGCTGCTCCCCACTCTGTCTCTGGTGAAGCCTCTCATCCCTTACACCTCTGGCCTATACCCCGGTTCTTGCATGCATAAATAAATAAATATCCAAAAAACATTAATGTCTCTTTAGTTCTATTTCGTCTTTTAAATCTTTATATTAGAGTTAAATGATTAAACACCACTGTTCTATAACATTTAGATTTTTCAAATTTGATTATATTTTGACCTTTACCAATATATTTTATTTTTCATGTTAATTATTAGTATTCCTTCATTTCAGCTTGAAGAACTCCTTTTGGTGATGTACTCCCTCAGTATTTGTTTGTGTGGGGGATTACTTTCACTTCTTCATTTCTGAAAGATGGCTTTACCAAGTAGCCTTTTTTTTTTCTTTCAGTTGTCAGATATATCTTTCTACTCTCTCTTGCATTCATATGTGATGATTTTTTTTCCTTGCTAGTTTTGGACATTTTTATTATAATGCATCCTGAAGAAAATCTCTTTGAATTCCATTTATTTGAGAAGTTCATGAGCTTCATAGACTTGTATGTCCAAATAGGTCCTTAATTTTAGAATACTCTCAGCAGTTGTTTCTTTAAATATGTTGACTTCTACTTTCCCTCCTTTCTCCTTCTGGGACTGCAATAATGTATAGATTGTCTCTTTTAATGGCAGACTATAATTTATGTAAACATCGCTATTATTTACTCATCTGACTACATGATTTCAAGTTAACTGTATGTAGTTCATTATTTCTTTTCTCCACAAAGGCAGTTGAGTCTACCTTTGAAAGTGCTATTGAATTCTTCAGTTTATTTATTGCACTATTCATTTATTTCTAATTAATAATTTGTATTTCTTTGCTGAACTTGTATTTTTTTGTCCATATAGTGTTTTACTAATCTCATTTCATTGTCTATCTGTATCTTTTATAATTCAATTAATTTGTTGAAGATGATTATTTGGATTTCTTGGCCAGACAGTTCGTAGATTTCCATTCCTTTTGGGTCCGTCATTGAAGATTTAGCAGTCTCTTTGGTGTCATCATGTTTCCTTGATTATCCACATTACCGTGACATTGCGATGGCATCTGACCCTTTTCCAATCTGTGTACCCAGAGAGTCTAGGAGGATCATCTGTTGGTGAGCCGAGGCAGACTTGCTATGGGATGTTTGGTTGGGCTGGTCTGGTTACTGAGTCAGGAAGTGGACAGACCTGATGCTTGACTACACAGAAATCAGCCTACCTCTGGGTTTGGGAGGTCAGGTCTAGAGTATGGATTCACTGGGACAGGTCAAGGACCTGGGTCTGTAGGATCCATGACTGTTGAGGTGGGTTGAAAGCCTGGGTCTGCAGTGCTTGGCTTGATAGTAGTCCCAGGCAGGAGCACACATTCCTTTTATAAGTGGCTACCAGGTCCCTGGGCTCATGGGACTTGCCTAGGAGGGTGAGATCCCAGGAGATTTCCTCCCGGCAATGGAGACTGATGGGCCCTGGTATCATAGAGTTGACTGGTGCTAGCATAGGCTGAGGACCTAGACTTTTGGGAATTAGTTGGAAGTCTCGGATCCCAAAGTTCATCTGAGATCATAGGTGCAAGTTGGCGCCATGCTGGACTGGTAGTCTGGAATTATTGGCACCAACCAGAGCCCTCATACCTTGGGAACTTCCTGGGACCTTAGTAGCTAGCAGGTCCCAGGAAGAGTGGAAGACTATGCTCACGGAAACCTAGAGGGAACCACCAACGGCTGTGAGTTTGCACAATTTGGGAATGGGCTGGCTCTGGGGTTCACCTTTAAGTCTGGCTCTTACTTTACTCTCTTCCCACAGGTTGGGTGTCTCACTCTGCACAGGACTTGACAGAGAGAGGGATTTGAGGACTAATGTGAGCTTACCTTTCTGACCTTCTCCATCGCATCTTTTCTTATTTCTGTGCTTCATCTGAGTGCTACAGTCCCTCAGTGGGAATCCTTAGCTCTTGTGAATGTATTTTCATGTGTGGATATTTCTTCAAATTGATGTTTTGAAGTGGGAGTAGGAAGAGATCAGGGAATTTGTATGCTGCCATTTTGATGATGTTACTCCTTAGGCAAGAAAAAAAAATGAAATGTTAGCAAGACTATTAGGGCTTATAGTTTTAATATGGAAGTTATAAAATTATAAAGCTATTATAAAACTATTGTTATGATGCTGCTTGTGAGTGTTAGACAATAAAAGGATAAGATAAACAACATACCTATTAACATAAATAATATTTTCTGCAAAGTCAAAGAAAATGAGGTCTGATGAACATAATTTGTTCCATATCTTCCTAATATTTAAATATTTGAAGAGGTATTTAAGACAGAGCAGTTACACTTTATAGTGGGTAAAGACAGTATATGTGATCCATTATTATGTGATCTTTTTCCAACTTATAGATAGAAGGCAGAATGATTGATATCATTAAATTCTTCTGGGGAATCTAAAACCACCAGTGTCTGCTTTACAGGGTGATGAGCAGTGATCACAGAAGCAAGCACAGCCATTCTGGGGATGCTTGAAATACTCATTTATTTTACCCATTACAACTAGAAAAATATTTAAGAGAAAAGTGTCTTTTCAAAATTATGCCATACATCTAAGATTTATTGCCTTTCAAGACCTGTGCATAAATGAACCAAATTTTCACAAATATGTGAATGCATTTTTACATTTGTCATGACTAATGAGCTGTGACAAAGTACTTTGAAGGAAAAGACACAATATAGAAAAATGATAAATATTTTATGAATAAAGGGCAAATGTCATGCTCAATAATTAATTGTAGATAAGTAATAGAGACACAAAGATAATAATGGAGATTAAGAGATCATATTCTGACTTCTGATGGCCACTGAAAAGCTGCACATTTTCAATTCCACCTGTGCATTCATCAAATGTTGACTATAGGGAAAACACTAGAACACAAAAGAGGGGTGAGGTCTCAGCTCATTCACCAGCCAGTCCTGCACACCCCGTCAAGCCCCACAACCTCTCTAAGCTTTCCTCCATGCATTCCATTTAATTCAACAACTATTTCTTGAAAGACTGTATGGAAGAGGTTTTGTGATAACAAAGAATACTTGCTGTCACGAAAATCCCAAACTATTTAAGGGAAAGATGAGGCAATCGCACGCTTTGCTGTAATGAAACTAATTAAACTGTCCATCAACTCTTACTGCTGGTAAAGACTTCTTATTGTAATGATCAATGCTATGGACACCCACATAGCCCCAAATCAAGAGCTCAGATGGAAATAAGTAGATATATAAATAAATCTAACTAGACTCATTCCCATTACCTCAGAAAAAACACTTTAGCTTGCCAATCTTCAGTCACCTAATCTACTAAACAGACATGATAACAATGATCATGTTCTTTAGTCATAATAATTAAAACAAATAAAGATATATATAGCAATATATAGAGTACTATGCACTGTATGTGCGTGTGTGTGTGTGATGTATAAATGTACATACACGTTATCTCTGTGCCAGATTTTTTTTTTCTATCGGTATAAAAAAATTCTGGCACAAGAGGTAATGACTTGATTAGGATCTAATCAAGAGGATTCTAATCGAGAGGATTCTTGATCCTCTTCCTCATCATTATGATTCTTTTTCATTTGGACTAGATTTAGTAGATGAAATTAGTTAATAGGAAATAATTACTGAATCATCCAACAAAATCCTGGTTCTGCCACAGTTGGGCACATTATTTGCTGCTGATAATTGCACTCTATTTTCTTGTTTTCAAAATAATGATGATAATGTTTACCTCACAGGACTAATAGGAGGGTTAACTAAAATAATACTGATCACCAGCCACAGGATCTAATACATGGTAAATGTTCAAAATGTTTGTATTATTCTTACAAATATTAATATGAACTTGGTACCTTTTCACCCCTTCGTTATACTTTGAGAAATAGTAAATAAGCAGTAAATGATCATTATTACCATTGGTAGTTGCAGTATGACTTTTAGCAGCATGAATTGCCGAACTGTCAAAAAGACACGGATTTTATTATAGTAGTTATTATTAAGGGGGGCATACTACTGTGCTATAGTCTAAAGACCGGACGAGTCTGGTGGGACGAGATTGACCAGTCAGACTCGTCCCTTTAATCACAGTTTAGAATTTTTCATCTAGTTATTCAGAATATTCTATCAGAAAAGTAGTCCTTTCCTCAGAAAATTAACTCCTAAGACACACTACAGGTAACAAAACAAGGGACCTAGAAACGTCGGCGGAGATCTGGGGGAGCTGGAAGATTTTGAAAAGCAATAAAGTAAAATAAACTCGGTTGTCTACGCGAGGAAATAGAAAGTGTTCCTGGGAAGGAAGGAACCGCTGATGATCCTAGGCAGCTGTGTGGAGCCGGAGAGGCTATGAGGAGTGTCAAGACCATCGACATGAATAAATTGGAGGTCAGAAGATCGTGCTGCTCATCAGTCAGTGTCACTGCTGATGAATGTTTCCAGGGGAAAGGTCAGGCGCGAGAGGGGACTGGAGGGTTCCAGGGAACAGTGCTCTTCTGTTAAACAGGGGCTCTGAGAAGACTGACACCTGATCATTAAGCCAGTCGCATCAGCGAGCAAGGGCCAGCATCAAATCGGAGGACTCCAGGAGAAAGAGTCAACATTAAACATCTTTCTACTGAGCAGTATAGAAGTCACCTGAAAATACTAATGGTTGTTTATGAATGGACTCCTTTGGGAGAGGGGAGAAGGTGTATGATAAACAATTGCAAAATAAGCAAATTTCATTTTCTTTTGTGATAGTTTGGATATGATGAAAGTAAATTCTTCAAGCTACAAACCTGTGTCTGCAACCTCAGGTCAAAAGCTCTATTGATTAAAGACAATGAAGACCATGCCTGGGATTAAGCAAATATCATTTTAGATGGGTGCATACTGTTTGCTGAATTGGACCGATTTGATTAATAGAGTTAGAGTGGGTGCATTAACTCATTTTCAGTTGTGCCCTTTTTATTCCTTGATATGCTTTGTTTTGCAATACTATGCTCAATTCTTTGGTCTTAATGTCTTTCATTTTGACATCTCATTAAAAGATGATTATTTATTTTAGAATAAAATCTTAATACATTCTAATATTTAGTGAAACACTGTTTAAGAGAAAACAATGTCCCTTGTGTTGTCATTTATTTTATATCCTCAGACTATACTCCATTTTGGACTTCAGTTGACTCTCTTCTTGCCTTCTCTCCCTCTCTTCCTCTCTTCTTTCTTTCCTCCTTCTTCCTCCTTTTACCTCCCTTATTTCTTTCCTTCCTTCCAGCAGCCCTTTCTTCCTAACTTTCAGAATTCCTAACATTTTAACTTCCTAGTTTATTCTGAAGAAACTTAGATATTTCTAATTTGTTATGTTATTCATCTCATAAAATTTTGGTTTGTATCCTTCTCACCCCTTTTTATACTGCTTCCTCATCTTAAGATAGAGTTCTTAATGTGATATGGCTTATTATATCAAAGAATGGTTCCCAGGAACTAGCAGCTAAAAGATTTTCAGAAATGTTGCACTCAGAAATGCAGAATTCTGTGCCAGAATCTGCATTTTTTACTGAACTACAGGTGATCTTTAGATACATTAACACCTGAGAAGCACTTTTCCTGAGTAATGGCATTAGATTGTCAGCTTTGCTTCTTGTTCACTGCCCTGATTTTTTCAGATTGATTAGAAAGCAGCCCATGAATGAAAATAACAATAGGGGAACTCAGGACTCCATTTTCACCAGCACAGTGGAAGAAAAACAGTATCTGACAACACCAATACAAAAATGGGAGGAAGAAGAAAGCTGGACACCTTATACTTCCTGATTCTGAACTGTATTGCAAAGTTAAAATGACCAAAACAATATGGTAGTAACATAAAAACAAACACAAATTGAGAATTGAGACCAATAGGACAGAATTGAGACCTTAATATAAGCCCATGCACTTACAATCAACTAATATTTGACAAAGAAGGCAAGAACATGCAATGAGCAAAGGAGAATCTTTATAAATAGCACTGGAGAAACTGACTAGTCACAGGTGAAATAGTGAAATTATATCACAAACAAAAATTAACTCAAAACAAATTAAAGACTTAAGATTCAAGCAAGAAACCATAAAATTCCTAGAAGATATATGAAAAGAAGCTCTGTGATATTGGTTTTGGCAATAATATTTTGTAACACACCAATAAATTTTTGCAAGACAGCAAATGCACAAGCAAGAGAAACTAAGATAAATGGGATTATATAATAAGTTACTGCACAACAAAAGGAAAAAAAAACACATTATAAGGCAATCTTCTGAATGGGAAAATATTTACAAATCATTTATCTGAGAAGAGCTTAGTGTCCCAAATATATAAGAACCTCATACAACGCAATAGCAAAAAAAAAAAAAAGTAATTGGGTTTAAAAAGGCTAAAACACCTAGTCATATTGCCAAAAAAGCAGTCAGTAAAAGTAGGCAACAAGTATATGAAAAGCTACTCATCAGCACTAATCTTCAGAAAAAGCAAGCAAGCCACAATGAGCTATCACCTCACACCTGCTAGAATAAACAAGTGACAGATGTTGGCAAGGTTATGGAGAAAAGAGAACTCATGTGTTCTGTTGGTGGGAATGTAAATTAGTACAGTCACTCTGGAAAACAGTATGGAGGTTCCTCAAACATTTAAAAATAGAAGTACCATATGATTCAGAAATCTCACTTCTGGGTATTTATCTAAGGGAAATGAAAACAGAATATGGAAAAGATATATGCTCTTGAATGTTCATTGCAGCATTATTGACAAGACCACAACATGGAAACAACCTAAATCTTAATGTCCACTGATGGATTAATGGAGAAGTGAATGTGAGTTGTGTAAATACACACACGTGCATGCACACATACACATACACATTTCAACCATAATAAAGAAATTGACACCAATTGCAATAACGTGGATGAACTTTGAAAGCAATTATGCTTAGTGAAACACATCAGACTGTGAAAGACAAATACTACATGATCTCATTTATATCTAGAAATATAAAAATACCCAAATCATAGAGACACAAGATAGAATAGTAGTTGCCGGTAGTGAGCTGGGAGGAATGAGATGTCAGTCAAAGGGTAAAAACTGATGGTTATGAAAGGACTAAGTGCAGAGGGTCTAAGGCACAGCCTGCGGGCCGCAATGAAGAGTATTGCAATGTGCACTTGGGAGTTGTTGGAGGAGCAAGTAAGCACCGTTCCCATAATACTGACAATAAAATGGTGATTATTGGATTTGAAGGATGTGTAAAATAACCTTATTTATTTTCTCAATATAGATGTTTATCAAATCATCATCTTGTGTTCCTTAAACTTACACAATGTTATATGTCAACTGTATCTCAATATGCTGAGAAAAAGAGAATAGAGCTTAACTAAATAATAGTGAAAACCTTTCCTACCCTCATTCTTTCATTCTGTACAGGCAGAAATGTCAATTTTACAGATTTAATCCCAAACTAGCACTACTTGTAGGATACTTTGATTTTGTGACACTAATTTTTTTTCTGTAGATACACATTTGTAGAATGAAATGAGCCACACTTAGTTCCTTTCTTCAATACTCCGTCTGTTCCTGTTTTTTTTTTTTTAAATGGAAATTCACTAAATATTAGAATGTGAGATATTAGCTGAAAGAAAGAACACTGAATTGTATGCATCTCATAAAGTATAGCCATGTCTTCTGTCTTGGAGACAAATGTGAACAAGGGAGAAGAAATAACATGTGTCTCACCTTCTGGTCCAGGATTTTCTATCACTTGTGATGGCAGAATATGCATTAGAAACCAGCTGTGTTTCTTAGGTCACTGCTATAATTAGAAAATCTTTTCAGATTCTGACAAAATTCAACTCTGATTATTGGTTTTCAGGATTCTCAAAAGACTCGAAGAAGTTAAACTACCTGCACAAATTACTGAAAGATACAATCCAAATGAGCACACACACATGTGCACACGTACACACACGCACATACACATACACACACACTGAATGAGCCCAATTGAATGCTGTTCTACCTGACATGCTCTCCCATTGTTTATGGAGAATCTGAGGAATACCAACAGGAGCACTTCCAATGCCATCAGTATCACGTTCCATTTCACATTGCACTGCCATGTTCTGCAGCTGGTGTGGCTCCCGCAGCTTCTAATTACATCCCCAGGTCTCAGCAACCACAGATATCCACAGATCACCTTATTCACTAAACCAGGGCCCTTGTGGTTAAATCGTGTACCCTCCCTTCCTCAGGAGCTCCAGCTGTTAGTGTCCTGCAGGGAGAGGTTATGAGGATTGGGGACCAGACAGCTGCTAAGTCAGTGAAATACACAGACCACCCCTTGGCTCCACTGGTGAAATCTTCAGTTGGATTGTTCATGTCCTAGGAACAAACTCAGAACCTGAAGAGTATTTCCAAAACATTTTCTTGTCTTGCTTTTATCTCAGTGCATGGAGACTCTAGACTTATTGAGTGTGGAAGCATCCAGCTTATAAAACCAGAAATGTTTTTGGTTAATCTAAAATAATTAGTCTTTTTTGTTTTGTGTAAATCTTTCAAGACAAGAAAATATTAGTCATAGATTTGAATCCAATTTCTCTGTTTCCCATGAAACTCTTTAGTTCATTCAGCTATACAATATTTTACTGTGAGTCTGTTCTTAAAGATCCCAGATCACATAGACTGGAAGCAGCAAATGAGAACTTAGGGGGCATTATATCAGTCAAATCATTATTTTACTTGGAAAATTTTACTCAGTCAAACCAAAGGGTAATATAAGAGGAAACCCACATGCATTCAACTGCCAGAAAGTCTGCTGATTTTAAACAGTGTTTATTTCCTCAAATAACACTCCTGGAATATCGCTTATGCTATATTCAGGATTTTTTAATTACAGTATTTTCAGCTTTGAATGTCCTGAAGATATCTATCACTAATTAGTCTTCTAAACATGTTGATTAAAACAATTTATATGTGGATTAAAACAATTTATATTTTATAGGTCTAGAGAAAGGAAAATAAATTGGTGGAAAGTTATTCTAGAATACTGCACAAAGGGGAATAAAAATAGAAAAAATAACAGTTAAAAATAACCAAGTACTCAACCTACATGTCAATTGCCATAAACTTCAATATATTCTAGATAAATTATCCTTGATCTTACAACTATGCCCACAGTTATTTTTCTACCTTTTATAAATGTCTTTTATTGTCTCAGGAATTTAGCACAGTGAATATACTAATGCTACTAACTTATCTTAAGCCTGCCCATAATGCCTCAAATAATTTAAAAAATGATCTGGTCTGCAAATGCTTGTTTTCAGACTTGTTTATAAATTGTGAAGTGCTGTGGGTCAATTCAACAAGCATTTAATGTTAATTAATCCAACAATAATTATATAGTGGAAATTCTATGTCCAACACTTTTGTCAGACTCTAGAGACTCAGAAATAACATGACAGTTAATCTGGGCTCTATGACTTTGGAATGTAATGAGAATTTCATGATATTGTTGTTGAAGTATTAAGCTATACATAATAGTATTCTACATAAAATATAGACCTGGGGCATACAGAAAAATTATATGTAATTTAATAAGTACACACATATTTTTAATTTTCCTTATAGGATTGTAATATATATAGCTTCTATCTATGACCTTATAAATATACACATATAGATATATGTGTGCATATGTGTAAATATGTGTGTGTATACACCTATATATATACATACATATATATATTCTTATAACCAGAAGGTAATTCAGATTTTTGCTTGATAGCAGAAGATTAGACTTGCCCTTAGTAGATTTTACCTCCTTATAGAAGGGAGAGGAAGTCATATTTCCAGAACCTAGCCAATAAATGGATATCATTTTTTATTGTTGTTATTTTTGCCACAATCGGTCCATTATTTTTGAGGAAGTATCAATGATAAAATTTCTTTTTATTTTTAAATATTTATGTATTTATGCATATAAAAGCCATGGTGCAGGTCAGAGGTGGGGGTGGAGGGAATTGAGAGGACTCACCAGAGACAGAATTGGGAGAAGAACAGGCAGATCCACTGAAATACACTGCTGAGGGGAGCAGTGGGCGAGACATGAGGGGTCTGCTGTGCCATGTGGGTCACCTCCTTAGCTGGGTATCGAACTCATGCTACAGTGGCTGCGGATAGCTTCATAGTGCTGCATCTTAATGCCAGGTGCCACCAGGGAGGCCCCAGTGGTAAAAGGTTTAAAGAGAGAATATCATATTAGTTTGTTCTCTGTATCTTTTTCAGAAAGACCTTTAGCATATTCTGGGATTGGTTATCCATGGCATAAAATGAATCTCTTTAAAGAAATTTCATATTTCTGACTCCAATCATCAGCAAAATATTTGGAAGCTACACCATTTCTTATTGCTTGAATTAATCACCACAAACTTAGTGGTCTGAAACAACAGACATATTTTCTATAGTTTTAGAGGCAAAAGAGCTGATACTGGTCTCCCTAGCTAAAATCAAGGTGTCAGAAGGCTACTTTCCTTCTAAAGACCCAAGGAATAATTTGGTAGTGCCTTTCCCAGTTTCTAGAGACCAGCTACACTTTTTAATTTGTGATCACTTCCTACCCTTTACAATCAGCAACCTGGCATTTTCAAATTTCTCCCCGACTCTCATTTCTTCTTCTGCCACCATCTTCCATTTTAAGGCATCCTCTTGTAACCGTGTAGTGCCAACCTACAAGTTAACTCCTTTATCTTTTCGCCAGCAATTAGTAAACTTCAATACTTCTGCAACCTTAATTCTCTACTGCCATGTGACCTATTGAATTTCTAGGGGTTAGGGCATGCCCCTTTTTGGAAGGCCCTAAATCTGCATAAGACAGAGATTTGACCGAGAACCTTTCATTTCCTTCCTTTGGCAATGAATTTCAACTGATTTTGGTACATTCGGTTCACCTATATTGTCACCTCTCTTGACTAGAGGTAACTAGGCAGCCACTTAAAGGAAACTTCATGGATCATCAAGTGAGAAGCAGTTAGATTATCTTTCTTGGACTCTATCTCTTTTCACTCTTAAGCCCTTAGCCGAAACTCTTATCTACCTCCTGGTGGCACAGAGTACCTCCATTAGAATGTATACTTCTTAAAACTGGTGTCTGGTCTACCTTACTTTTTTTGAATATCCAGAGTCTACAAACATGCTCAATAAACATTTTTTTTGGCTTTCTTTTTTTTTTAATTAAAATATTTTAAAAATTTACATATACTTGCCATTAATTATAATCCCCATGTATTCCCCATCACCATCTCACCAGTGCACCATCACCTCAGTCCCTCGTGCTCCCATCTTC
>JAGFMF010011878.1:4641560-4691191 GCA_019455555.1 Galemys pyrenaicus
TGGTCCAACCATTATGGAAAGCAGTATGGCGGTTCCTCAATCTACTAAGAATGGAACTTCCATATGATCCAGCAATCCCACTCCTAGGAATATACTCAATAAACATTTTGATTGACCCGAAGAACAAAATTCCAAGGATGAAGTTACAATGAAAATGAACAAAGGGAATCTCTAGGTGTTAGAAGGATACAACAGTGAAACTCATTATCATTTGAAGGTCATTGGAGTGCTCCTCACAAACAGCGTATTGAAAAAGAATTGACAAATGAGTTGAAGTTAGTGACAAGTGCAACATTGGTGGAGACAGGGCTTTTACCAGAATGATCTGCATCCCACTGATAGAAATAAGATCAGAGATTCAGAGAGGAAGGGATAGATAGCTCTACTGAGGGGTCGAATTTAAGCTAGGATATATTCTTTTTTAATATTAACATCATTGTAACTTTATTTTGAACTCCTAGCTATTTAAACCATATCTTTTAATTACATAGTAAGATGGTTTCCTTAATTATTGAAGCATGTTGGCTTTTCAATGAATGCCTATTTCACCGAGGTTTCCGAACATTAAACCTGATTTTTAATTAAATTGAATGGTTCTTTAAAAGGAACAGCTAGTAATCTTCTTTTAATCATAGATTCAAAATATATTGGAATCTGGCTTAGGATCTTCAGTAGCTTTTTAATATTACCTGGATGGTATGCATTTCAAATCCCTCTTTACCTCCCAGCTTCTTTTACCATTTACTGCCTGTCCATGACCTCTTTATTTGATGCTCATAAGTCCTGCTTGGTTTCACTGACTCTGAGACTTCAATTTCCTCCTGTCCTTGGGATGTGTCCTGTTTTGAAGATATGACAATCACTCTGACTCTGCTCTTTCAGGGTGACAGAAGAAAATGGTATTTTAAGATTTATCCACATTTGGTTTCGCCCACATAACATCTCACTACAATAGCTTTCATTTTCAAAGTTGAGAAAGTTCATCTATAAATTATGAAGCCACCAGAAAATAGTTCCTATTTAAACATTTGATAAATACTAGTTTAAATGCTATTATGCACAAGCTCATCAGATGTGCGCTGCTTATATAACACTAGATGAAGTCCCTAAGTCAATCCTCCTGGTGTTTTATTTCTTATCAGGGGCTGATGTTTGGGCACTGCCAGAGTCTCACTGGCCTCTTACCCCATGGGCATGTGTGACCTATGAGGAAAAGGAGAAGGAACTAGAAGGTAGGTAGAACTGAACCTACTGCTCATTCAGCTTTAAGGTCTGGACTCCAAGGAGCTTGCTTTCTTTCCCATGTGTACCCTCCCACCTCCATGAGTTTATTAGTAAAGACCCTGCCTTTGGGGGTCTGTTCTCTGTGATAAGCACTCCCATTCTGGTGAACAGTCTTTTGTTACCTTGAAGTGAGTCATGGCCTCCAGCAGCTTCATCAGTGAAGTCAATGTTTTAAATCCACATGAAGAACTTTTACATATAATCTTATAAACTAGTTTAGAGGTTGAGTGGGAGATAAGCTATCATGTGTTGAGGCCCTTTCCAATATCAGTATCACAGGACTAAAGTGGGAAGAACAATGTTGTGCATGGTATCAGGGATCTACAGGACCAGTCTTTGTTCTTGTCTCACCATTTACAAGTTCATGTTCTTGAGAAAATCAATTATACTCCCTGAGCCTCTGTTTCTCCAGGCTTAAAATTGAAGGTATGGGTTACATTAGTGCTTTTCAGGCTAGATTAATGCATTTCAAGCCTTAAGAGGAGAATTGGAAGAGGACTAAATGGAAGAGATGCTAATTTGGGGGTCCCATATCTGCTTTAGCAAAGGTTACCTTACTTCTATCCAATGTTGAACATCTCAATAGAACTTTGCAACTAAATATCTGAAAATCATTCCATTAGAATATTTCTGTCATAGTTTCCCATCACTGGCACTCTGTATATAGTGCACAGGCGATGACTTGTATAATAGACTTATGTAGGCATGGGAGCAAAGGCAGAGCTAAGTTTGGATCTTGATGCTAATCCACACAAAGACATTGGACAAGATGCCTAATAGAGTTCTTGGATGGATGGATGGATGGATGGATGGATGGATGGATGGATGGATGGATGGATGGACAAACAGATATGCCTTTGTTGTTTGGGTTAAATAGAGTAGCATGTGGGCAATTTCTGAAACCAGAACATTTAGTAATTGCAAAGTCATTCTCATTCTCTCCCTTTCCATCTTTCAAAGGGAAAGACTGTTCAATAATAATATCAAATATTTATACAGCACTTTAAACCATTTTTACACATGCCTTGTCTCATTTGATTCACATGACTCTCCTGTGTAAGTCCACATTAATTTCCTCTTTTTTACAGTGAGGAAAGCAGCTCAGTGGTCTGTTCAAGGTCATTTAGCTAATAAATGGCAGGCTTGGGTTTTGAAGGTGGGTTCTCCCATGCTGAATCTGTGCTAGTGCCCTGGACTAATAAGCCAGTCTGAATGAGTCATACATATTCAGTTTCACCTATCATCATCACTTTTTCTGGTTCAACTCACCCATGCGACTCCTGTAAAATGAAATTGGCAATTGTTTATGGCATCGGCTGTGGGTTGTTATGTCAGCTCATCTACTGAGGCAGCCATTGTGAAATAACATGTGCAGTGACCCCCAGTGTGAAGTCTAACATGTATGTCATGCTTGTCATTGTTCAACATTAATATCTGCCCTGCTCCTCTTTAAATACACTTTCAAAGTGTTCACATCAAGGTATTTGCTCTCAAAGCAACTCAACTTCCACATTTGGGAAAACTGCAGACTGATGAGTGTACCCTTTCAAAATGTAAACATAACACTTTAGTTTTATCCCAGGTGAAATGCTATTAAAAATAAGATTTCAAAGGAGAGCTCAGGAGAGCCAAACTATTATTATCTCTTAAAGAATGATGCGTAGAGATAGTTTTTGTTAATTTGGTTATAATTAGCCAGATTCCATAGAGAATATTATCCAATTCTATCATGGTCCTCATTTCTTCCAGTAACTCTTAATTTCTCTAGTTACTACAACACAACTGTAACTATTTTCTAGATGAAAAGCAAAACAAGCAATGGACCCCTGCCTTCTGTTATGATGTGTTTTATTGGAGGTCTGCTATGAATATAGCTCTTAAAGTTTCTTTGAACTTATTCCAAATTCCAACAAATTTCCTCACCCTTCTTCCTTTTCCTACTCAACTTTCCCAAGCCATTCATGCAAAGTAACCAATAAACAGGTAAACTATAATAAAAACAAGCAAAATGCATACCCAATAACAGCATCACTGTACTGACAAGGCTGACAGGAGAATGAATGAGGGTTATATATGGCCTGTTACCTTGTAAACTTCTGGTATTCATTGATGCTTCTCTTCCTTTTGCACCTGACATCCAGTCCTAAATCACATCCTATCACCTTAACCTTAAGCATATAGACAGAATTGGACCCTGCCTCACCAATCTTAGTCACTGGCCACACTCAGCTGTCATTGATTATTTCAATGACCACTTAACTGAACTGTCTGTATTTGTCTTTGTCAACAGTCTCATGCCAATACAATAGACTAGGTAATCCTCTTCTACTGTAAACTAGATATTGTCTTTCTTTTGCTCTGAATGCTGCAGTACTAACTGCTCATCTCAACCTATTAGTTGGAATCCTCACAATGGTTATAAGATCTTAAAATTCTGGTTTCTTCCCCTTGGTCCTCCTTTTCCAGGGACATCGGTGTCTTTCTTGTGCCACACACTTACTAGTCCTACTCACTTCCTTTGGCATACACTAACTTTTACTTGGAAAGTCCTTCCTGCAATCCAGTATGACCTCACCCTCCTCCCCTAGAGATATTTAATCATATGTTACCATTCTACTATGAAACTGTACACCGCTGCTCTTTATCCTAATTTCATACTGTTTTGTTTTGAGCCCTTGATACCACTAACATAAAGCATATTTTGCTCATTATTTTTATTTTCTGCCTCTTACACCTAGAAAATAAGGAGAAAAACAGGACCATGCCATGTAACGTTCATTGTTTTACTGAAGAATCTAGAGCAGTGCGCTGTGCTTGGTAGAGATCCACGAAGTATGTAGATTATATTATATTCACTTAGGTCTCAAAAATCTCGATCTCTCCCGAAGAACTCATCTTCAGGATCTACAATTTGGTCCTATGAGTTCTAGCAACATTAGCTCTTTAACCTTTCTTTTATGTAAAATGAAGAAAATCACATGTAAGTTGCTAGTAACTGTGAAATTTATTTTAATTTAATCTGACCAAATTTAACTTTTTGTTAAATCTTGCATTATAGCATTACATAAGTTTCAGGTGACTCAACTTATATATATTCCTCTCCATTTTGGAATAGAGGAATCTGAGTGAGAAGAAAGTCAAGTATATCATTCCACGGTCTATACAGGAAATGCAGGTTCAGAATCTTGATTCACGTGGTAAATCCCCAGAACTTATCTTCTATGAGGAATGAGAGGTCAGTAAGACCTTACCAGGCACTGAGGGGAAAAAGTGTTTGGAGGCATAGAATACACTAAATTCATAATTTTGATATACCTTATTGATAATTAGACTGTGCACTGCATATCTGTATTCTCAAAAAGAGTGCTGTTTAACAAAAAATGCTTTGTGTTTAAAATACAGTTTATCTGGATTCTGTATACACAGCCCCAAATAAATATTATAGATATCTGAGTAAAGTCTACCTCACGTAGAGTAAAATGTATATATTTGCATATGCATAAGTTCACATATATTTGATCATGTGTTTGACTATATAATTGTTTATTGAAGAAAGTACATTTCTATATATTTTCTAATTTGTTTCTAATATATTATGTAATATTTCTTCACACTTTGTTTTTACAAAAACATACTTATTTCTTCAATTTTCATTTACTTCGATACTTTTCAGGCACACTTCCTGTGTAAATGGCTTAGTTCCTATTCACTTCTTCAGTGTAGTTCCTCTGCAGTGTCTACAAAGTATCTCAAAGGAGTCGTTAAGCTTCCATCATCACAGAGACGCTGTAATTCACAGAAATGTGAGGCTGGAAAGAACGTTAAAATATAGGTGGTCTCTGCCCAGCAGAGAGAGCAGAGGTGAGGAAGGTTAAGTGACCTCACCAGCATCACACAGAGCGCTGATTCCCGGAGGAGTGCTCCGGCCATGGAACTTCTCCATTAATTCTCCTGTGAATCATTTTATGATTTGACGACTCCCTATGAAATAAAAGTTTATTGGCCGTGTGTCAGGAACTTTGCTGGGTGCTGGTGTTGTGACAATTTATGAGACATAGCCTGGACCTTAAAGGACATCGTAGTCTCATGATGAAGATGGACACACAACAAGCTATAGAATCTCATAAGGGAAGGGCATACAGAGGGGGACACATGCTAGCTTAGACGGCTCAAGGCAGAGATGCTGGAGACAGTGACCCCTAGTTCGAATCCTCGAGGATAAGTAAAGGCAGAAGTTTTCCAGCCAGGCTGGGAGAGTGGGAGGATTAGCTGGACAGAGATAAATATAAGTAAAAGCAGCATGATATATTAGGGAAGGTTTGGGATATAGAGAAAATACAAACAATTCTTTGATGCTGGCGTGTGAAAGGTGGAGAGAAGGATAGCAGGAAGTAGCTGCATGAAGAGATTCAAAACTAAAAATGTCTAGTAAGTGATAGTAAGAAAATGTGGAATGTTGGGAGAATTTTCAAGAAGAGTGCCACCGTTAAGTCTACACATAGGGGACCCTGGTAACAGCATGATCTAAGGAGTTAAGAATGAAATCAGAGAGATTAGCTATGAGGTTGGTACAATGATCCAGGTTTGAGATTTTGGGAGCATCAGCTAGGGCCGAGAGATCAAGGGAAGAGGTACATATCTTTGTGTGTGTATGTGTGTATCTTTATTACACAAATAAAGATACATATGTAATGTGAGATATGTATTTATTTCATTTTTAATTTATAGTTTATTTATGCATACAAGAACTGGGGTATAGGCAAGAGGTGCGGGGGATGACAGGAGTCACCAGAGACAGAGTGGGGAGCAGAGCAGGCAGATTGACTGAAATACACTGCTGAGGGGAGCAGCAGGAGAGACAGGAGAGGTATGCTGCACCATGTGGGTCAGCTCCCTGGCCAGGGATCGAACTCACGCTGCGGTGGCTGCGGATTGCCTCATAGTGCTGTGCCTTAAGCCCTTGCACCACCAGGGAGGCCCTATCTCATATATATTTGAGGTGAAATTTTAGGACTCAGGAAATATTGAATATGGCGACTGAAGGTGAAAGCGAAGATGACAGTTAAGTGAGGCGCTCAGAGGAACAAAAGCCTGAGCACTGAAGTTCTGCCAAAAGAAGAAATATAAAGTAAGATGTAAATGCCAACGCTGCTGCTGATCGCAGGTTCACAATGCTCAGGAATTTGGCTGGACTGAGATTGCAGGTAAAAGGTACTACTGACTACACCTGGAGGCGCCAGCGTTGTGTCTGGCTTGCAAGATTTCACAGTCTTGTTTGCAGAAAAAAAGAATGCCTCTGAATCAAGAAATGGCACATCCTATTTGTAGAAGACAATCGGGGCTAGAATTAGCAATGTTAAAAATTTTAAGTCCTCATGCCAAGTTTGTAAACCCCGGTGTTTTATCCTCTTGGTTCATCCAAAGAGGAAAGGGAAGGTTTTTCAGTGCTCTGGGTCAAGCAGTCTTTCTGAGAAGGAACAGAAGAGAAATGCTCCTACTGACCTGTGTGACAAGGCTATCTAAAGTCCTGCTATTTTTCAACATATAATATAAAATATATAACATTCTTTCTTTTTAAAAATATTTATTTATGCATATAAGAACTGGGGTACAGGCCAGAGGTGCAGGGGGAGGGTGCTGTGTGTCTGGCAAGATTCACCAGAGACAGAGTGGGAAACAGAACAAGCAGATTGATTGGGGTTACACTGCTGAGGGGAGCAGTGGGAGAGGCAGGAGAGATCTGCTGAGCCATGTGGATCCCCTCTCTGGCTGGTGATTGCACTCATGCTGCAGTGGCTATGGAAGCCACACAGTGAGGCGCTCAACCCCTTGTGCTACCAGGGAGGCCCACCGCGGTTCTTTTTCTATGCTGACACCGATAACACTGTATATTCCCCAAATATATTTATGCATGGTTGAAAAGAATTCCCAGCAGTAACACCCTGTCAAAGATATCACTGAAACTGTTAAGCATTTTACAGAGTCATGGAGCCTCAGCAGTTTATTTGAGAACCTTTTGTTCACATCTGTACCTCAAATATTTCAGCCTAAGTGGGTCTTTAATAATAGTAGTTGTAATAATGTTACTGCTGCCTGGAGGGAAAATGGATGCAATTGAGATGACTTTACAATACTGGAGAATCAGTGTTATAATAGAAGGTAGAGGAGTTTGAAAATATGATGATATCTTTTGGGAGCTAAATGACACATAAAATATTTCATTGATCATCTCTGAACAGAAACTTACTCTTCAAAATAGGGCATTTGGAATGATCTTCATAAGCACTGTGATTAAAAGCATAGACACTAAACCCACGAAGCCTGTGTTCAAATCCTGGTGAACTTTTACCAGATCTGTCAGTCTCTCATCCTTAGCAGCATTAAGAAGAAAAATACAATAATTGGACTTGTGCCATAGAGTTGGATGCTGAGAGCAAGATTCAGATCACAGCAACATTGTACAAACATAGGGAAGTGCGAGCAATTATTCTTGGGACTTGATTCTGATAGTTCAGTTGTCTCATCTTCTTTCTGTCTAAAGACTGATAATTTGAGATTTGGACATCTCACTGTTTACTCATGCACTAAAATCAGGACAAAAGCTACACTGTGGGCACTATAAATCCTCTCAATTGTTGCCACATTACTGTAGATTTAATTCTTCCATTAATTCTCCAAATTGGCTCAAATTCTTTATCATTACCATCTAATTCCATAATTAATTCCTGACAGAACTCAGTTCCCAAAGCTACTTGCCTTCTAAAACACTGAGAAATTGGAAAACAGCAGCATAATTGCCTTGGCAGCTTTTCGCTTGGTTTCTTAAATCTAGTTTTGGATATTTCCTGGGAAGAAGGATCCAAGATTTGTAGGTTTCAAAATCCTGTCTTGGCAGCCATAGCATTTGACTTTGTGCAGACTGTTAGAGGTAGGGAGTTTGCAGGTAAGAAAATTATTTCTTTTAGCCATTATTGCCGTCAAGATTTTGGAAAACAATTCAGAAACCCCTTTCATAACACAAAAAGGTTTTCTTGACTTCTACTGAAAGAGAAGGTGATATTAGAGAACGTAGTCAAAACAAAGCAATCACCAATGTAGTCATTTTGGAGATACCACATCATTCAGTCCACCATTAATTCCACAAAAAATTCACTGGCTGTTTTCTATGAATCATTGCTTTTGTCCTGCAACAAAATAGTGAATAAATCCTAAGCCATCTGTCCAAATGCCATAGCCAAATAGATTTTAAATATTATTTCCAAATCTGCAACCCATGACTATCATTGAGAAAAGATTGATTTTCTTGCTAACACTTCTGACCAGTTTCAATGTTCATATGTGTATGATAAAATAAATGGAGTTAAACTGGATATCAAATTCAGAAATTTAGAAATAAAGACGACTCTGGGGGAAATTTCTTTCACCATTAGATATACTCACACAGTCAATTGTTGAGTCTCAGAATGGCATGTGTAAGAAGAATGATTATTTTCACTTTACTTAGTGGTTCATAATTGTTCTAGACTGAAATGTCCCACAGGGACCATTTCTCACTAGCCTTTATATTCCCAATGTCTAGAAGAACACCAGTAATAGTAATTCCTAGCTCTGAAATGTGTCACTATCTCATATTTTCATAACCTTAATGTTATGTTTGTTTGGATTCACAAGTCCGTTGATGAAGAATCTTCAAGGTTATAGATATGTCAGTTTTTAAGAGTGCAAAGAGTGCAAATAGTCCCTCTAGTGCCTCACAATTGTTCATTGAATTAAGGAGTCAATGAATAAATAAAAGAAAAATAGCAGAAGGAAATTTTATAAATATTATGTTAGCATAGTTCTTTGATTTGTGCAGCCAAATTCAAAGCTTATCTACAATAGAATTACAGCAATTATTTAAGTCAACATGTCTTCGCACCAACCATCCATTCTCAACTATCCAATTCGATAAGAATATATCTTCTATCCATATGCCTCTGTGTTTCCAAAGGAGAACACCCTGTAGATATTAGAAGGTGTTTTCTCTAGGCTGACTCACAAGTTAGAGGAAAGGTCACAAAACCAGAGCTGCCTGCTTATCTTTCAAACCAACCGGGTGTGTGAAAAAAGTTATTGAAAGGTCTGGACTACGAAAATCAAAATCATCCTCGATGTAAGTCAGAGATGGTGAGAGTAAAAGGCGCTGATGTTCAGTTTGGGTCCTACAAGTTGCAAGGGCAATGAATGATTCCTAAGAGGCACTTATAACAAGTATACCAGAGTCTTCTTTCCATTATCTGGTAATTCTTATAGGACAGTTATCATTTACATATAGGATCTTAAGTATGACTTAGTTTTCATTTGAAAACTCGCATGGTAATCCATGCCCAGGAATTTTTTTTTAAATGCCAGTAATATTGAGAAAACATATGGATAAAAGTAAGCTTTGGCAACAATTTTAAGCTCTGAAGAATAACTATGCAAGAAGTGATTAATTACTTAGTGTTTTAATACTAATTCGATTAACTCCATTCATTTTCCACACCACACTTCTCTAATTAGATGATTTGCTATTAAAACAGCACATTTTTGACAAGGATTGTACAGGGAAAGAAAAGGAACATGCTGTCATTTGAATTCAAATGTTAATTTATAACTAGAGCTCTGGGAAGGAAATATATTTGTTTACAAAAAATTACAAAGGGAAGAAAGACAAGTAAAAAAAAACTACTAGATAATAGTAAACATATTCATCTCACTACAAATACCTACTATAGTGTGAAGCTCTCAAAAAGGATTATAAATGTGGGAACAACATTTTAGGATTTAGTTCTATAATCCATTCAAATTTAATATAATTGTCATGTTTTATAAAAACATTTCTTTCTTCCAATGTTTTCATTGCAGAATACAAACATTTAATCTAATTACTCCCGACACCACTAATTCCCAAGATTGGATCATTTGGTATTCAGGAAAGGTGAGAATCAGTATTCCAGTGAAAAGAATTGTTGTTCTAGTAGGGCTTAATTGAATACTTAACCTTCACCCTATAAGCAAAGTTATTAATGGACCAATTTTCACATAAATTGATATTGCTTTGTCATCTTCTTGCCATTTATATAAAGGGCCTTGTGCACTAATTCCTGAAGAAAAAAAAGTCACAATTAAATAATAACAAAGACAGTTTTAGGTATTTACAGCTTAGCTTTTAAAATTGTAGATCATTTATCATACCCAATATATCTCCAATATTATACTCTCTCTCTAATGGTCACTCTCTCTAGTGATGATTATTAAATATCATCATTAAAGCAGGTATTACTTTAGTAGATCTCTGAAAGTAGATGAGGTCATTTTAGTGTTCTAAATGTGAGTTATGTTCTAAAAGAAAGTAAAACAGAGGCCAGGATTTATTTGGAAAGGATATAGTGGCAGATTATATATTCCAATCTAGTTTAAATCAAGAAGCTAAAGTGCTATCTTAGTAGTGTATATAAAGTCCTATATCAACTGGAGATTATCTATCAGCCTGCCAATTTAGTTTCTAATCCTATTATTGAAAAGTATCTGTATTTTCATTGTGAAGAAAACAGTGCATTAGTAAAGCATCAACTGATAACAATATAAATTAACATAAGCAAATCAATACTATTTAAATTTAAGAACACGTCCATTTAAAAATCCATATCTTTGAAAAGACACCTCAAAGAAAAACTGTTTTCAACTCTTATTATTTTGGTTATCTAGAGGCGAGATCAGGAGATAGACCAGAGCAGTAAGATAGAGAAGTTGGGGATGTAGAACTAGCAGCCTCATGAAGATCCAAACACCATCTCACCTGTTTCCCTCAGTGTGTCCCTAGGAGAACTGTTCTAGAATTGCACTGGCCTCAAGGCAAAGAAAATGCCTGGGGGTGAGTGATAACTGGGATTTTGCATCGGCTTTCACATCCTTTGTAATTCTTTTCCTCCTCTCCCCAATTTTTTCTGATTTTAAAATGTCATATATCACTAGAGCCCCTGCTTTTCAATTCACCACCACTGTAGCGGAATAAGGTCTAATGTGATCCAGTTACCACAGCGGGAATAGAGTTGAATTTGCCAAGTTCTGCTTTGGGCTGATAGTGAGCATTGGGATGAGATGGGGTGATGTGTCAATGACAACGAATGGATGTGCTGGCGAAGTCACCAAGAGTTTTATAGGTGAAATCACTCACTCCTGAGTCCATGAAATTTATTGAACCTGGATCTATTGCAATTGAATTTGGAAATTAGATAGTCGTCAAAGGACCTTGGGAAAGTGAAAGCAACACTGCATCTGGTGTCACAGGGATTAAGTCTATCTCACCCGTGTCTACACTGCATCACATTGTGGTTTAGAGGAAAAGCTTTGGAATTGAACAAAATCTGACTTCCAGCTTCAATGATGACTAACTCTGTAGCCTGGGAAAACCAGCTAGTATTAACTGTGCTTCCTCCTCTCTAGTATGGAATCATAATAATATTCAGAAAGGACTGTAGATTCTGCAAAATAATGAACAAAAGAAATTTAACACATCTTGTCCATAGTAAATGTCCAGTAAATGTTAGTTATGATTACAATCATGGTAACTAGTGCACACTGGGGGATCCTTTCCATTTCTTACTTCTATGGCAATTCATTGTCATGTGACCACATGATTACTATTGGCAAATGAAATGCCAGGGGCAGCGATGACCATTACTTCTGGACTTCAGCAGTCAAGAGGTAGCTGCTGCTTTCAAATCATTCTCATTCTATACAACAGAGACCTTAGATGTTACCTGTTCCAAGGCAAGATGGATGAGATCCAGCTACCTAGATTGACTTTTTACAAGCAGGAAATAAACAGACTACAGGCATGTTAAAGATCTTTTATTTATTTTTTTTTTTTGCCATAACAAAGCATAGCTTAAACTGACTAATATCAATGAATTCAGATAAGAACAAAGAGTCAATTAAAGGAGTTTCTAGACCCATTCCTCCTTAAAACAGGTGCTCCCAGAATAAGAAGAACAGTGTATATTAAGTTATTGATGTTCCTTGTAAGAAAAATTCTGTATCATCGGTGTTATTTGATGGCAGGTTAATTATTCAAATACGAGCTGCTTCACAGAAAAAATATTCCTTGGATTGACTTTTGATGAACTTAGTGCTTCACAAACTAAGGGTGTCATTTTGAAATATCAGAAATGGTGCATGAGATCTTTTTTTTTTTTCCTCCCAGAGATACAATTCAATTCAGTAATGCAGCAATAATTCGAGGCAAATGAGCTAAAATATGCTTATTTTATTCTCAGGGATATTATGGCTTTTGAAATCATCCTCCCTTTTACTGACCTCCAATGGATCTGCCATGCTAAATATATTGGCTCTAAGTGAGAGCCGAAGTTTTCACTATTTAAGTTGACTTCTTTCATTGACCTGGTTCCTATCCACCAACCTCCACCTTTAACTTGTCAGGTGAAACAAACAACATCATGCTTGTGTCTTGCCTATTATTTCAAGGAAATGGCTCGATTTTGGAATATTTTCCACTGTTAATAGCTCTTTTCTTTTTGAATAATTGGTATCATTATGTTTTCTTTGGAAAAATGCATTCAAATTTTTAATATCCTGAAAAACACCTTTAGCCAGTTTTATTATCTTTCTCAGAATATATCCACAGTCTATTCTAACACAGTTGCTACAAATACTATTATTTTTGTGCCAATTTTAAAGAGAGATAGTGTTTTTAAAGCAAAAGTTTTGCTTTTAATAATTTCAGCTGAGTTTTTAGCAGTTGTTGAATAAATGATTCATAAAATGAACCCTGCATATTTTGACACACCCAGCATCTACTTGTGGTTCTTCCAATAACTAGCTATTCAACAATAAAAACTCATTTCTTGTGTTATAATTTAAAATCCAGTAGAGTGGGGAGACAAAGATCTCTGGGGTCACTTCCAGTAATAACTTTGTGATTGGTGTTTGAATGACACTTTTATTGAATCCTCTGTTACCTGGATTTGTACAACATATTCCTAAATAATCCTCTGTATCTAATCGTTTATCTATCACCCACTAAACAGAACTCTTCTCTGCATTCATGCATTTTGAAGCAGCTTCATTAAGATATAATGATGTGATATAAAATTTCCCCATTGCAATTGTACAATTCAATTACTCTTAGCAAATTTATAAAAATATTTGACAATCACTACAATTTAGAAAGTTTCTGTAAAACCTGAGACTCCCTTGTACCTGTAACATTTCATACTCAGTCTCACTACAAATCCTGGCAGTAACTGATCTCTTATCTGTCTTTGTAAATGTGTACCTTTGGGGCATTTCATAAAACTTCAAGTATGCAATATGCAGTTTTTTAAACATGGTTCCTTTCACCTTGATAAACTTTAAGTTTCTACCATATTTTAGTACATATCTGTGGTTCTTTCCTTGTTCCTGATAAACAGTAATTCTTTATGTGGCTATTCCCAGTTTCTGGCTATTCACGTAGTAGTTGTTGAGAATGTGAATTGTTTCCCAATTACCTATAACGGATAATGTTGCTCGAACATTTTTATCATTTTGAGATTATTTAATTGGTATTATTTTATTTTTAAAAAAGATCAATTTTTATTTATTTATGCATACAAGAACGGGGGTGTAGGCCAGAGGTGTGGGGGGCTAAGAGGATTCACCAGGGATAGAATGGGGAATGGAACAGGCAGATCTACTGATATATGCTGCTGAGGGGAGCCATAGGTAAGGCAGGAGAGGTCTGCTGTGCCATCTGAGTCAGCAACCTGGCTTGATAGTGCTGAGAGTTAACCCCTTGTTCCACAAAGGAGGCCCCTACTGGTATTATTTAAGATCTAGTAAACAATATATAAAGGATTCAGTTTTCCCACAGCCTGGTCAAATCTTGGCAGTATTTCTCTTTTTGATTATAGCCATTCTAGTTGGTGTATAGTGATATCACATTGTAATTTTAACTTCCATCTCTCTACTGATAAATATCTTTGAGCACTTTTCATGTGTTTTTTAAGTTTTTGGTAGTAAGGTATTTAATGAAATGTTTACTCAAAGAGTGTCATTCCAGTTGGGTTGCTGGTCTATTTATGATTAAGTTGGGAAATTTCTTTTTATTTTATGGACACAGGTGTATTCTCAGATATATAACACAAATATTTTATTTTAGTCTGTGGATGATCTAAGTGGTACTTGGGCGGGGGTACCCATATGATTCACCCATATGATCACTATGTTATAATTAACTGCCAATATCGGCAAATATATTGTGTCCTTAATTTATTTTAGAAGTTTTATAGTTTTAGCTCTTACATTTAAGTATCTGAGCAATCTTCAGTGTAAGATATGCTTAGTTCTTAGGTGTACGCTCAGGTTTGGTGAGGAGTATGAAGTTGCTTGGGTCTCCTCTGTATTGGCCCCAGTTAAGCCCCCAACACATCCAAGTGCCAGCAAATACCATAGGAGCCCAGTAGAGCCATCAGTCCCCACTGCCCCCAAGTGTGGGCACATTTCCACTAATAGTTAAGGGAGTTTCTTTCTTTGATGGTAGCAGAATCTACTGCTCCCTAAGGCTTGTTCTGCAGAAATTCCATGTGTCCTGAGGTGTGGGGGTGTAGATGGATTGGAAAGAGCCTGGAGCCAAAATGTCACAGAGTCTCACACTTCTCTTGATAAGCATGACAGTTTTTTTGGGGGAAATACTTACTTTACATCTTTTATTAATTTTCAAATCACTGAAAATGTGTGCTTTTGGCAATTTCTGAGTGTGCATGTTTGGAATTTTTGTTTGTTTTTTGAATTTATGGGGAATTTACCTCTCCTCTCATTTGATCAAATTTTGAAGCCACATATTTCTCTTGGAACAAGATCATGAATCTCTTGTAAAGCATTATAATGGCCATTCTTTCTTAGGATAAGACCTTCTGAGGTCCCAATCTTGGCATCTAAACTAATGCACATTTATAGAAATAACATACCAAAATCTTCCTTCTTGTCTCTATGGCCTTATTTGATTCATTGTTTCCCTTCCAACATAATGTCTTCACATTGGTGTTTTCTGACTGAAAGTCTTATTTCCTTTTCTCCCTTACTCCAAGTCAGCTCTTCTTTTCCTTCATATATTAGGTCACTCATCACTTTCTGATGTTTCCAACTAGATTGATTGGTCCATTAAATATTCTTAGGCAACAGATAATTCTACTTCTTAGCATTTATATTTATTTTCCCTTTATTTATTACATGTTAAGAAATAATATGTTTTGCTTTCCATCATATTTTCAGTGCTGACAAGGTGTTAGAATTCATTAAAATAAGCATCTGAGAGATTATTTTCTTAAACATTTGTTAAATATGGGGCCTGATTATCCTGAATTGGTAAATAAAGTTTGACATATAATTTTCTTTGCATTAACTATGGGCCAGGCACTTTGGCAGACCTGGAAGATACAAAGATAAATTGGATGCATTAATGTCATTTTTATGCATATTATTGCAAATAAGAATTTTCTGCATGAACATTATTACAGTAAAATACTATTTATTGAATTTTATGAGGCTACATTATTCTGATACCAAAATCAGAAAGAATGCCACAAGAAAAGAGCAGACCAATATCCCTGATGTACATAGATACAAAAATTTTCAGCAAAGATGAGCAAACCAAAGTCAGAGCAGTTAGGCAAACAAAAGAAACAAAAAACACTCAAGTTAGAAATGAAGTAAAATAGCCACTGTTGCCAGCTTACATACCATACTATACAGAAAACCCTAAAGATTCTACCCAAAGTCTTAGATTTAATGAAAAAAATCAGTAAAATTGCAGGATAAAAATACAAAATAAAAAAATCAGTTGCATCTTTATATAATGATAATGATTAGAGGACTTTAGGGGAGAATCCTTCTTATAATTGCATCAAAAAGAACAAAATACCTAAGAATAAATTTAACAAGGATACAGAAGACTTGTCACTAAAAACTATATGGTACTGATGATAGAAAGTGAAGAAAACACAAATAAATGGAAACAGGTTTCATGTCTATGGAGTGTAAGAATTAATATTATTAAAATGGTGTATACTTGAAACTAACATAATGCTATATGAGAACTATATCTTGATAAAAAATTTAAAAATAGAATACTTAAACAAAATGTCACCTGGGGAAAAAATAAAGATCAATAAAATTCGCAGGAAATAGCAATGGTTCTTTGGAACCAATAAGGATAGTTTCCAGTCACTAGGGATAGTATTATACAAAATAAAGAATATTACCCCTTGAACTGGGCCAAAAAATATTTCATTCCCCAATTTAACTTGCTGTAGGCAAAGTAGTTTATATAAAACAATAGTTAATACTCTGAAGTTGAATTTTAAAGTTTTATAGTTTTCTTATATTTAATGTATACATTTATTTCTCTTGCATGATGTAAAAGAGATATAAACACTGGAAAATTAGATTTATACTGTAAAGATTTCAGCAACATTATGATGAAAATATTTCCTCAGTAACAGAGACCCACAAGTATAATTTTCCTAGAAATTTGTGTTTTGTATCACTCATATTTGAGCATTTTGATAATATTTTAATACCAAAAAAAGGAATACAGAAGTAACAGAGGAGGAAGAGAACAAAGGGAAAGAGAAAAGTAAAGGAAGAGGAGTTGTCAGCCTCGCTGGAGGCCTAGGGGTTCAGTCTCAGCTTTTACACTATTAGCCTGAGTTTCATCGCTGGCCAGGGAGGGGACCCACATGGCGCAGCAGACCTCTCCTGTCACACCCACTGCTCCCCTCAGCAGTGTGTTTCAGTAGATTTTCCTGTTCTACACTGTCTCTGGTGAATCTTCTCACCCCCACATGCCACACCTCTGGCCTGTACCCCAGCTCTGGTATGAGTAAATAAGTAAATCTTAAAAAAAAAAAAAAAAAGAAAAGACAGAAGAAGACACTGATCTAGAAACACAGCAGACCAGATACCTAAAAGGAGTTAAATGTCAGTCAGAGGATTGCTTCTGAAAAACTACTCATCGGAACCATAAGAGCAAGACACAATCTTAACTAACCTCTCAACTTACCTGCAAGTCCTATTTTACTAGTTTTACACATTGCAATTTTGTTTTACCTGGCGGTTTGCTCTCAGTCAGGAAATCTATTCCTGTAAACGCCTTTTCCCGAGTGAGGAATGTCAGCAGAGAAGGTGCACAGACCGTGATTTGTTTCAAGGGTTTGTTCCTGTTTCCACCCGTGAATGGCACGTGCTGGGGAAACGATGACAGAAGAAGCAGCAAATAGGAGGGCACCGAGAGTCAGGCGGGCTGCCGCACTAACAGAAGCAGGTTTTCCAAAAAGATCTGGGAAAAGGCCAAACACAGGTGAAGACAGGCGCACTAGCACACGCGAGTATGCCAGGCAGTCACAACAGGGGTGATGCCTAAAGCAAAATCCACAGCCAACATACCAGGACCCCGGGAGGCCCTTGCTAGAGCTGATAAAGTCTGGGGAGGACCGAGAAATGCAGAGGGAAGACGCAAGCTCCATCCAAACCCAGAGCGCAGGTAAAGCCTCAGGAGAGCAAGAAGCACCAAACAGGGTAGGACACGCCCTAGCACCAACCTGTTGCTGGAGCTGTTAAAAAACACTGTGAGGGTACAACGGAAGTGGGAGCAACAGGAACTGTTGCCTGGACTTGAAGCAGAACCCCTGGGAGCGTCAGACTGAGCGGTCACTTAAGCCTCACTTGTTCTTGCCTGTACTTTGCGTTGTCTCTAAATAAACTTTGCTTCGCTTCGCTTCGATTTGGTTTCAATTCTTTCAAGACCACAGTCAAGGACACAGGGACCCCAACATCTAGACCAAGTGTATGCAGGTCTTCAGTTAACTGGGGATGGCTGGCGAGGGCAGCGTGCTCTTTTTTTTTTTTTTTTTTTGGAATGCAACAACTTTATTGAAAGAAAAGTGCAATGAAATCTTTTGAAAGCTTAAAAGGGAGCTATATTTAAGAAAACTCCCTTCAAGTGCAGGACAAAATGAAGAGTGGACTCCTGGATGTTGTAGTTAGACAGGGTGCACCCATATTCCAGTTGTGTCCCAGATTTTCAACCTCTGCTGGTCAGAGAATGCCAGGAAGATCTGCATCCCACCCCGCAGGTGGGGGACCAGGTGCAGGGTGGACTCCTTCTGGATGTTGTAGTCGGACAGAGTGCGTCCCTCTTCCAGCTGCTTCCCGGCAAAGATCAGCCTCTGCTGGTCATGGGGGATGCCCTCCTTGTCCTGGATCTTGGCCTTGACGTTCTCGATGGTGTCACTGGGCTCCACCTCAAGGGTGATGGTCTTACCGGTCAGGGTCTTCACGAAGATCTGCATCCCACCCCGCAGGCGCAGGACCAGGTGCAGGATGGACTCCTGTGGCCTGTCAGACAACCTTTCTGTCACCCTTCTCCATGCCCTGTGATAGGATACAGGTTTCCTAGGGCAGACACAGCCTTTGTCATCCATCCCTTCATTTACCACCGCTTTCTGGTTTTCCAGATTTCTTTTCCTTGTAAAAATTCCGAGTTAAGAAAAAAATTAGCTCTCAGTTTAATAGAGAGATGTTCCATAAATATAACATTATAATAATATGGAGCAGCCTTGAGCCAGCGAAGAGTACAGAAGGGGGTGCTTATGTAAGCCAGTCGACTTGCATGTGGTAAAAATGTGAGCAAGTGTTAGAGGACAATTGAAGTTGGCAAGTGAAAAAGGAAAAGAAGAAAGTTCCCTGTTCTTGTCATAAAGCTCTGAGAGGCCAAGGGCTAGAGTGGAAGTTGCCATTTTTCCACTGAATAGAAACCACACATGGAATTTGTTCTTTCTGTGTGTGATTCACATCTTTCACTGACCAAACTATTGGCTGTTGTTGTCTGTATTTTTTTAATTGCAGTCATGTTGGTTAATGATACTGTGTTTGATTTAGGGGTACAGACTCACACCAACTCTGATCCATGTCATTTCATCATCCCCACCATCAGTGCACCCTTAACCCTCCACCACTGAACACCACTACATGCTCATAAAACTGTTTTGGAATTTTCATCCAAGTGCCTTTATTCATTCCCTTATTTCTATTCTTCATTTAATATAAGTTGTTTCCTTGGTTTAGGTGAATTAATAATGAAATAGGCATACAGATACAAATATTTTCTTCTCCACTGTCTTTGGTTATGTTTTGTTATTAAGTAGTCCCGAGAGTAGCTAGTGTTCATTGTCTATGCTTTCTGGAGATTTAGTGCACAGGAAATCTTAACTTTTCCTTTAAACAGATCTTCTATTTAAATAACATAATACCAGCCTCTGCATCAACACCTTGACTTTGGCTTTAATTTATAACTTATGTTTCAATTATTCTCTAACTTATTTGTCTGACTCCGGTCTCTCCATCCACTAAATCAGGGTCCACTTCATCATATTAATTTCTTAATCAAAGAATCTGTCTTTACTCTGTCTGTCTGACATCTCGTCACTTTCTTGTCCTCCTCCATCTTTTCCATATGTATTTTCTGCATTTTCCATTTCTTTCTAAAAAGTCATATTCTTGCTAGTCTCTGACTTCTTGGATTCCTTTACCTTAACTTTTCCTTTTATATCTTTTCCAGATAGTTTTACTCGTGTTACCAGACTTTACTTAACTCATTCAACTTTTTTTGAAAAAAGATTTATTTATGCACACAAGAGCTGGGGTACACATACAGAGTTGTGTGGAATAAGAGGATTCACCAGAGATAGAGTGGGGAGCAGAACAGTTGGATTGACTGAAATATATTGCTGAGGGGAACAGAGGGCAAGACAGGAGAGGTTTGCTGTGCCAAGTGGGTCACTTCCCTGTTGGGGATTGAATTTGTGCTGCAGTGGCTGCAGACAGCTTCATAGTGCTGCTCCTTAACCCCTTCTGCCATCAGAGAGGCCCATAACTCATTCATCTTAAAAACATCCACTTCAAGACAGATTACAGCATGCCCTGCTAAAGGTAGTTCTTCAAATTCCTATCGTGGTTTCAATCACTTCCATGTAACTTACTGCTGAGAAAGTTTGCCATTTTTTTATAGCTCTACCCTGTCTTTTAGATATTGGTGTTGTCTTTTCAACTACATTGTAATATTCTTTGGTTTGAGAACTGTAGCCAATAATACACTGCACCTCCCACTTTACTGAGAGCATTGCAGATATTCAGCAAATGTTAGTTATAACAAAAAGACACATTTCTGCAAGCCTAGTTTAATGAATGGTTTCAAATTTTCATTTTAAGTAGTGTATGCAATGAATCAGCTTTTAAGGTTGCATTTAATCTATTGTTTTTGATACACACAAAATAAATGCATTTAAAACTAAGTGTCATATTGTATGTTTATTTCAAATAATTTTAATTATTTTTGTCTTTTTAATATCCATGCACATTCACATTTAAGTCTTCTCCGATTTTCAACAGCTATAGCATAAAAATTGAAAATTTCCTTAACTATGTGATTATGTGAGATGTTTTCTGTATTGTCTAGACAGTAAGTAAAGTTGGCCTCTCCAGCATTACCCAAAGCTGAGGTAGTAAAGATGCTGGAACTGAGTATTTTAACTTTTAGACTTCTTTGAACCATCATTTTTATCAATTTCCAGTCTATAAATCTATCACTAGCTATGATTCTAGGGACCACGGGGGTGTCTTATTTTTCCTTTTACTTTGTGTTGTGAAACTAAGAATTCACTGAACAGGTATCCAATGAGTCATCTCAGTGACCTGTTTTCCTTAAAGCAGCGGACAAACATCACCTGTGTATTCTCATTGTTGCATTTAGTTGTCTGTTCCTTTAATGATCTTGAATCCAGATTTGGTATTGAATATTTCCTTGACCTTGATATTTATGATGAAGATGGGGACATTATTTGTAGACTGCCCTTCGGTTTTGGTTTTCCTGCTATTTCCTCATGAATAAATTCAGATTAGGACTTTTAGGCAGAAACACCACAAAAGTGAGGTTCTTCTCTGCTCAGGACACCCTATGAGGAGGCATGAGATGCTAACTTGTGCCGTCGGTGGTAATATTAACTTCCAGCCCTCGGCAAGTTGGTGTCTATCAGGTGTCCCGACTGTAAGGGAACAAGTCAGTATTTTATCGCCCCAGGTTCCAGTACTCTTGGAATTGCCATGACTTGCCTGCCAGTTGCATGACTATCATAATATAAACACATCAGCATCCTTCACATGTCAGTACACACAAACTCCCTTGTCATACTTGAGAATATAGGGCCTCCTCTGTGGTCTATGGGCTGTCTCAGCACTATCATCACTATGGGCTGAGTTCAAGCACCAGCCAAGAAGCTGACCCACATGGCACAGCAGGCCTATCCTGTCTCGCTGCTGCTCCCTCAGCAGTGTGTTTCAGTAAACCCACCTGTTCTGTTCCCCACCCAGTTTCTGGTGAATCTTCTCACCCTTCACACATCTGGTCTACACTCCAGTTCCTCTATGCATTCATAAATAAATAAATCTTTACCAAAAATAATTTAAAAATTGACACATTTTCTGCCTAGAGAAATTACTTGTCATATACTGACTTTATTTTAATCTCATAATGATAATATGTATCATCTTTCTCTCTTTAATGCTATGCCCTGTGAAATCAATGATTATGTTTTTAAATTATGTTTCTGACAAAATCTGGATAGGGAAGTGTCTTACATTTCATAGATGTCCATTTGTGTATATTTTCTCATTTGAATTGAAACACAATATTGAAATGCAAGGGCTCAGATCTCCTAGTAATAAAACAGGTTATTTCTATCTTAGTCTTTTCACTGCATATTTGACAGTGATATATGTTCAACTTGGTTAAACTTCCATGTTTGTCAAAGAATAATACATATTTTAATAATGGGCTCAATTTCTAACTTGATTCTTCAAATTTTTACTACACTTTTCCAAGATTTTCAACCTTCAATCTGCATTCCAATTCCAATACTTTCTCTAATTTACCAGAAATTGTACTTTAATTCACAGTCTCAAATATCTATTTAATTAATTGCATGAACTGGGTTCAAATATAAGCTGTTAATTTTTCATTACATTATCTTAGGCATATTAATTTGTCCACCTGTAAAATATTTATCTGTTTTAGCTTCTTCCTCTGTAAATTGAAAATTAGGTAAAATAAAAATGTATTGTTGGTGCCATAGAGTAGAAAGTATGACAAAGGGAAAAAGCAACAATGACACTGTACTCAGTACTCTGCCCACTCAGAATTTTATATCTCCATGGCAGAACTTGTATCCAGAGAAGAAACCCATATTTAGCATAAACAAAGTGTTTCTGTCTTCAGGTAGAGGTGAGGTGACCTACTGGCAAGGATACAAATGAAACCCTTTAATTTGCAAAATAAAGTCATCCTCCCTGTCTGTAATCATAATTTATCTTGCACACAACAGTGAAACAGAACAACAGCAGTAACAAAAAAGCAATAAAACTAATCATTAAAATATTATTGCAAATCCAAACTGCATATTTATAACTTTCAATTCCAGCTATAGTAAAGGTACAGTAAATTCTATGCAATATTATAGTTTTAGACATTGTAAAGTAAGCCATTTCATTGGCTCTCTGTAGCTCCAACACATTCTTAAAAGCCAGACCACATCAGTAATTACCTTGTTATGTGAATATTTTAATTAAAGTTATTGTTCCCAGATTGGTAAAGCAGATAAGCACAGCGTCCTGTCTGTTACTTGCATGTGGAAGACCCAGATCCCTAGGCTCTTGCTGGCTCTGAGCCAGAGGCTGCCTTAGCTTTAGAGACTTGCCTCCCAAGATGGCCATTTGCTTCTTCAAATCCAGCACGAGAGAGAATCTCCAAGAAGACAGAAGCTATACTCTTACATACAGAATCATGGATGTGTAATTAATGCAGCCTACTATATTTGTTGAGTTCCATGGAGAGAGACAAATCATTGGCCATGCCCAAATTCAAGGTTAGGGGACCAGCCCAGATTACATAGAGTGAGGATAGAGTGGGGTGTCCTAGAATTTATCTCCCACATTCCCACAAACAAGAATGAGTTTTATTAAAGTAATATATTCTTTCTCAAACTACCAAACCAAACTTTCATTTACTTACTAGCACCGTAACTCAGAGAAAGGAGTGGCGTGCGGTCAACAGCAGCTTCAGCATTTGACCTTCCTTCAGAGGGTCTCCTGCTTGCTGCATATTGGTTTGACTGGATTTCCTGCATGAAGATTTGGGTGCTGTGTCTCAAAGATTCTAGAATGTGTGTGATATGACTTACACATATTTTAATCATGAGGAAACATTCACTCTGTTCATAATCCCTGCACACTTTTTTCTCTTATAGGTCTTTTCAAATGTAGTATTTTTATGTAATATTATCTTCCGTGGCAACTAAATACCAAAACATTACCTATTTTTGTCCAGGCTACCAGGTGGTCCCACAAAAGTATGAGAGCTTAATATCTACCTCATTGACCAGCTGCCATCATTTCAAAGATTAGGTTTAAAATGAGTGAAATATTCAAATAGCAGTTTACATTTCAGGACATGTTGAAATTGCATTCTCTGTGACTTAACCACTGACTGAAGTAACCATTTGGCTCCCATTGAACAAATGCAGCAAATTGTTGTCTCCTGGGATGAAATACAAATGTGGTTTATTGGTTCCTGTAACTTCTTCCACTGCAGAATTAACCTTCCATCCTATCTTTCATTTATAAGGTGAAAACTCATTACTTTTAAAAATTCAATGGAAACATACAAACCTCTTTGGGAATTACCTGACTGTTAAAAACTAAATCAAAATACATAGGTAATAAAAGCAAGCCTTGTCGCTATAGAAAAATTGCTCAAATAAGAATTTTGGTGTATTATTGTTTTTCAGTGAACCAATTATAGAGGCTAAAATTGGAACCTAAGTGAATAGCTATTTCATGTTGTTGTAAGTGAATTGCAAGAGTTCTCCATTTCAAAGGCACTTGACATAAAACTTACACATTCCAGACTTCTGAAACTTTCCACCTACTTATATCACTGCCACTTACACATATCGTTAATCCATCAATAACTCTCAGCGTTGCAACAGCTGAATGGAAAAATGACCAGGGTCTCCCCATTTCATAAATCTCAAAGTGCTTATGATTCTTAAAAATACTGCACATATTTTTATTTGCAGTTTTAGAATGATTGAAATAATTTAGAAACAGATACTCTTAACTGGTGAGTGATTTAGTCTGGAGTTAGAATTAATATTCCACATTTTCTCATTTTGGGACAGAGAACTATTTACCGAAAGTGTTTCAAGCAAGAGGAATTAATACACTTTTTATGTTGACTTTCCACCTTAATATTAAAAAGGAGAACATTTATTGGGGAAAATATGATTTCACATTTACTCTAGATAGCTTTGTATATTGAAGTTTTCATGGAGAAGAAAATATTGAAGTTTTAAAGTTATAGTGGTTTGTTTTACTCTAGTACATATTGAGTACTTTATATCACAAAGATTGGATTATTAATTTATTCAGTAAACCTGAAAAGTGAGAGTCCCGAAAGAGAAGTAAAATAAGTCCCTATAGTTGACAACATGAAAATGGAAAGTTATTTGAAAATCAAAATTAATTTGGAATATTATTAATTCATAGTTTCTAAAGGTGAGCCAAATAACACCATTTGAACACTTAGCAAATATTCTGTGGCTAGGGAAAATTATAGGAAGAAGGGGAAAAAGGAAAACTGAAACAAAGAGATTAAGCTGTATCTTCAAGAAGAGATATAACCAGAGACCTTAATTTCATTATCAATTTTTGAAGGATTGAGAAAATAAATGAATGATTTTTTTTTTAAAAAGTCACTACAAAGGAAAGAGAACAGTTATTAACATGTCTATTGCAATTGGTCCGTTACATTTGGAAGAGGAAAAAAATGAAAAGAAAATGGAAGGACGATGGAGATCTTGGAAAATCTCCGCTGTAAATTGCTATTAAAAAGTAAAATAAGTAATAAGGAAAATAAAGAAATATATCCCAGGATGTGGCTCCTTGCTGATAAAGTCACATCTTCCAGGGAATTCTCAAAGAGTACTTGCTGTGACTCTAAGTCCCTGCTAATTAAAAGGATTTGCTCTACTGCAGTTGTCTCCAAATTCTTGAACCTTCACTACAGCACCAAGATGGTTCATTCAATGTCATTGTTTGGAGTCCAAGTAGATGTGAATGCCCTTTAGCTGGCTACACTCGTGTATTTTTAACATTAACGGTCTCTATTGTGAAACCCTAGAAAATTCACCTGGCAAATCTAAGATTTTGCATACCTCACTTCTGAATATAAGTGAAAATTGTCTGGACAAACTTCTTAGGAGCCTCAATAAAGTGAGTTGTGCAGAGGCTTTGCTATTAAAAGGGATAATAAGTCAATCAATAAATGAGGCACCAGAGTTTGTGAATTCAGTAATGAATGAATTTATTGGTTGGCCTTGTCACATTTGGCGGGCAAGAAAATGCCTCAGGTTTCATGACTGACATGGAAAATGGCTTCATTAGATGCCTCATTTTCCACACACACTTTTTTTTGGCCATGGTTTTGATCATAAACAATTCACAAAACAAATAATACACCAATACATACACTATACAATATAGAAATATACAATCAATAAACAAAAAATATGTAGCTCAGAACTGTCATATTGTTGCTTTTGACAATACCTAGCTGTTAAATATATAGCAACAGGTCATGTAAAGTGTTTCAAAATCAATCTGAGAACAATGCTTGGGAAAGTCTGAACACATTTACAATTATCATATCAGATATATTTGGTCTTTGTCCTCTGCATTTTTCATATATATTTTATGCTTCCTTTATGTCCTCACAATTTTGGTTACCTGTTCTTCAATTAGTTTTCCTCTTGAAATCTGAAAGATGGAATTCTACTTTCTTTTATGCTAATGTTCTCTCAGGCTATTTTTCCCTTGTATCTGTACATATTTGTACATATCTGAAATTACTATGTCACATACAGTAAATCTTTACTATGAACTGGGCACTAGAGTCAACATTTAGCGCACAGTAAATTCTCTATTCACTCATCCTATAAGTAGGTAATTTTTTTAAAGATTTATTTACGCATACAAGAGCTAGAGTACAGGCCAGAGTTGCTAGAGGTGAGATGACTCACCAAAGACAGAGTGGGGAGCAGAACAGGCAGATCAACTGAAACACACTGCCTAGGGAGCAGCAAGCGAGGCAGGAGAGGTCTGCTGCACCATGTTGGTCCCCTCCCTGGCCGGGGATTTAACTCATGCTGCTGTGCAGAGGATGCTTCATAGTGTGGTGCTCACCTGCTGCGCCACCAGAGAGGCTCAGTAGGTAATTCTTTATCCCCTACTTTACAAATGTGGGATTATTGATGCTAAGTAACGTGCCAATGCTCAGAAGCTACAAGGAATGACACGAGGAGTATAATTCAGGTCCACTATGCCTGAGCGTGTTGCTATATTATGATGTAGCATGTCCGAATCACCAATGCCTAGAATAGCTAGACTTCTGTTAGAAATAAAGAAGGGAATAAAAGATGCTTTTTAGGCAACCAAAAATAAACATCACAAAATTCATAAAAAATTGAAAAGTGTGGATTTGATTCAGCAACTTGGTCTTTCATTAACCTAACATGCTGCGGCCATAGACGGCAAGGGGGAAAGAGTGGAATGGATGGAAGAGAGAATGGGGAGTAAGTAGAATCTGAGAATCCACATTTTGAACAATCTACATTTTCAAGGCTGCAATAGTCGGATAGATTTGGAAGAGAAGACACTCAGGAAAGGGCCACCACAGGGCCAGGAAGACAACTACAGATGAGATTGAGACAGCAGATCTGGCTTCCAGTAAGAAACAGGATTGTCTTCCACTGCAATGCAGTGGTGAATGTATGGGTGGGAATGAATGACTATTTTGAATCCATGGGCTAACTTGCAATCATTTACTGCAGAACGAGCAGGTTATACTGTGCAGTGTTAAGGCATGCTCTTTAGCCAACAATGAAAAAAGACAAAGGAGGCAGGGATTTGAGGAAGACATAAAGGATCAAGTGATCAAGGACATAGCAGAATAAATGACACAGCAGAAATGTACCAGAACAGCAAATAGGAATCTGGATAGCGTGGTATACACAGTTGGGATTTTCTGCGATGATTTCCCATGTTTGAGCATTTGGTTTTATTTTCTGTTTTCACGTTCTTTCAGGAAGTAGGGACATGCTATCAAGAAAACATGCTGTGTGTGTAGGTGCGTGTGTGTATTTAATAACTGTTCATGTGTGCACCATTGTGTGGTTTCTAAATCCCCGAAAATATTTTTCCCTCCCTTACAGATGCTATAGCGAACTTGGCTGAAGATAGGCATTTGTTTCCTCAAAATGTCCTTCTTACATCTTTAGTTCCAAGACTGTAATTTTGAAATCACATGGTTTTATTCTTTTGTGGGTATTTGTTTTCATGTTAATAAATTAATGTGATTTTTAAAATTTTCTAGTTATAGGTTTCTATTTGGCCATTTGGAGCAAGATGTGTTTTCTCTGCTTATGTTGTTCTTTCTTTAATTTGGGAAAGCTTTAACCTACTATACATCTATATTACAATTTATTATGACTTCCCTGATATATGTGAGTATGAAGAATTAACGAACAAACACAGTTGTTAGAGTGTAGTTCACGGGAAGCACTAACACCCTTCTTTATATACGACTCACATCTGTGTCCAAACATGTGAACTTTTGGTTCACAAAGCCTGGCGCCCATCGGAGTCACTTGGGAGACCTGTTAAAAGATAACGGCCGTTTCCCATATGCCCTTTCTGACTCAGTATATTTCAGGATGGGGCTAAGAACTTGTATTTCTAACCATCCCCCACAGAGCATTGATATTGCCGGTTTGGGGAACCACAGAATACTTGTGCTTTGTCAAATTAGAGTAAAATAGTAAGGAGAACTGTGTTTGCAGCATTAAAGAATTGTACTGAGTAAATCCCAAAGGCTTTATTAATACTTCTGCATTTGGAATGCGGTAATTTGAGGGAAGCTTTACAGACATGGGGAAAATGTGAGAGTTTAAGAAGTCATAGAATTTCTAATCTGCAGAGTATTCAGATATGGAGTGTTCCACCTTGAAGTAGGGACCGGCCAGTCCGCAGAAATGTAGAAGAGACAGGATGAGCCACAGGTGTGGATAGTCCTGTGAATACATCCTTAGGCTTCAGGTGAGTTGCACCAAACATCATTTGAGGTCCTTTCCAGTACTGCTATGCAAAATACTGAAGGATTTGCGTTAAGTTAAACACTGGAGTCACCTAGGTCTGGTGTTCAAATCCCACCCCCCACAACAGTTTGGTTAGACAAGGTTGAATCTCTTTGTGTTAGTTTGATAGGATTATCATGACAAGGAACAAAACCCAGGAGGTTCTAATTCTGGAGCCTAGAAATTTGAGATCAGAGTGTTCAGAAAGCTGTGCTGCCTCTTAAGTAAGGAAGGCTCTTTTCTAGGCTTTTCTCCTACCTCCTGTGTAGTTCCTCAATTGCATCTACCAACACGGTGTTCTCCTTGTGTATGTGTCTGTTCAAGGTTCCCTAACCATATTGGGTGAGGGGCCCACTCTACTCCAATATCTTCTCATCTCAACTAATACATCTGCCATGACCTTACTTCCAAATGAGTCCCTACTTGGGAATGGGGGATGGGGCACTGGGCAGGTTAGGTCTTAAACTTGAGGGAGGGGACTGGGTATTAATTTGGGGAAGGGAATACAATTCAAACTATAATACCCTTCCTATGTTGTGAAGGAAGCATAAAGTTATATCCTAATACTGTTAAGAAGACTAAATGAGAAAATCTGTGAAGTTTTAGCTGATAGTAGGCATTCGATATATTGTGATATTTACTATCTAATATTCTTGAAATTGTCATCTTTTCTCTTTCTACCATCCATATTAAGGTCACAGGGCCATCTATGATTCCTCCTCATATGTTATAGATATATGAGTTCCAAATAGGTATACTAGAAAGAAATAATTTTTACCTTTGTTCATGTGTGATTTATTCCCTCCTGCTTGTGCAAGGAATTAGAAAAGATTGAGCCATTTTATTTTAGCTGTTGTCATGCAGGTGGTATTGCTCAGAGAAGGCATCTTGAGGGCAAAGGGTCACTATTTTTTTTTATAGCAGACCAGCACTTGCTTTGTTCTGTTGCTCTTTTTTATTTACTTGTTTAATTTGGGCTCTGTTTGTATCCTGGATGATGAGACCCTGTGCTGGGCCAGGACCAGCAGGAATGGAATCGGTGCTAAGAACACATTCCAGCAGCTGAATGGGCAGCGTGCAGGTGGTAATGACCTTCAGTCACAATTTGTGAGAGACCCAATGCCATGCTTCAACTTGCTAGTCTATTACCAATCGTCCCTGCTCTCTCAGTCTATTACCAATTTAATTCCCAACATTGCCTTTCACACTCTCCCTTTTTCTCTTGTTCTCTTTCTTATTCAATTACAGTGACTTTGGTCAGGACCTGAATGGAAGTACCAAGCAGCACATGGCCAAATTAAGTTGCTGTTCCAAGACCACCTGCGTCTCCAGGCATTTGGATTGAAAAAAGGGTTTGAGCATTTCATGGACATGCATTTTTATCATACTAATGCAATGCCATAATATCTCTAAGGCACCTGGACTTGTATTTTTCTACTTAACAATGGAACAGGCAGGAGGAGGGTATAGGGAACATTTCTAAGAGTTGTATCAAATATTCCCTCCTTACCTACCACCTTTATAGGGGTTGGGAGAAATAAGATGGCCCCAAAGAGAAAAACAATACCCAAATCAAGATACAGGCATATTTTAATAGACAGATAACAGATAGATAGATAGATAGATAGATAGATAGATAGATAGATAGATAGATAGATAGATAGATAGATAGACAGACAGATAGATCTTATTCTAGTTAAGGAAAAAAAATTGGTTCAAGTATTCTCCCCAAAAAATAGCATCTATAGTGTATGAATAAAAGTGCTCATCTTCTTTCTAAACACTGGAAGTGTGTATATTATTCATATTTCTTAGATAAGGGGGCAAAGATTTAATGACTCGAGATGACCAATTTACACTTACACAGTTGTTCAACAGAACTGTGATTTCATCTTGAACTCCTGGAAGGGTGCTTTGTCTCTACACCAGGTAGTGTCCACTGATACAGCCTAACATCCCCACTTCTACCCATGGACGGGGCATACAGCATATAGTGTATTTGGTTTTGCTGCAACAGTGATTTCCAGAAAAAGGAAGCCAAGGATAAGGAGAACACATGTTTTCCTTAGTAGCTGCCCCTTCAACTCACTCTCCTGTCCAGACAGACTGTAGCAAAGCAGGTCCAGGTGAACTAGCTGCATCCCATGTGCTCCTGCAGTTGAGCTGAGGAGTAAGCTTCCATTATGGCTTCCATTTTTGTCCTCCCAACAGAGCCCAGAATAGCCATATCAATTTGAACCTGTTTCCAGCTCAATTACTCTCCCTCCCACAGTTAACTGGAAACATGCTTAGGTTCATTTAATTATATATAAATAAAACAAAAGTTCCCAAGTGATATAATATCTATATATTTAGCTATATTGTCTCTGAAGTATTTTTGTCAACCAGACTTTTAATCATATTCTTATTCAAAATATGGGCACTTTGGAGGACCAATGCTTGAATTACTATATCTTATATTTTTTTTCTTAAAAGTTGCAATCAAATAGTTTGGGTCCTATTGACATTTGATCATGTATCATTCTCTACTATTTTTGAAATCACTGGTTAAGTAAGATTTTAGTGTGGTGGGCAGGAAGAGGATTATCCCAACCCTCCTTTCCTTATTGGAATTTGGCATAGTTATGTGCTCATAAAATTTATCTCAAATCAACCAGATTTACATAAACAGCTTTATTTATATGATTTATTATACTACTTGCACCTATTGATTATTGCTAAGCAGACTATAGATGGTTTCAGGACCTGTGATTGATGGACAACTCTTAGTGCCAGTTGCATTTTGCCAGTGGACAGTGATGTTGGAATATCCAAGGAAGACTAAGGCTATGGGGAACCCCATGAATGAGGAAAGGCTAAGTTCCTAGTTTCTTGCATCATCCTTTCTAAACAGAGACTCTAGGAGAGGATGAAACTCTAAGACACATCTCTTTTCCCTAAGGAGTGCCACTCTTTCCTACACATCTACTGTGACATCACCTAAGTGGTGTCCATTCATCCTAGAGTGAAACAAAGAAATATTATTTTATATATGCACATAATGTAATTCATATACATATATATATGTAATTAATAAATGTATATATACACACACACATATATAAATTTGGCCAATAAAGGTATACATCAGACACTGGTCAGTGATCCCAGGATTATTGTAAAATAAGTATATTAAAAAAGAAAAGGATACTTATAAGGATACTTTACTACTAAAAACTATTATAAAATAACACATTTTGGAGTCACAAATTAAAAGGTCCCTAGACATCTTCAAAACATTTCACGTTCACATTCAGATAAAAGGTCAAAGTTGTGTTATAGCCCTTCCCTTCTTTTTTCATAGTAAATTTACAGGTTCTATTACATGAAATGTGGTGAATAATGAATCAATAGAAACAACTGATTCATTCAACTTTCTAAATCATCTTTATTAGTCACGTGACCTCGCACAAGTCCCACCAAATCTTTGAACCTCAGTTTCTAGAACTATGAAATGCTACCATCAGTCTCAAAAGTGGTGGTGAAAGGTAAGAGATAAGCTATGAAAATCCCTATGTATATCTAAAGAAATAATTATGAAGTCCATCAAGATTTGCAGATTCAAGTGAGAATAATTTATTTGTATTTTGTGTTCAGTAGCAATAGATCCAGTTTTATAATACCATTATGAAACAATCCAAGAATATGAGCACTCCTATTTTAGGTCAGAAAATGAATATGTAATTGAGCCTGTACTCCTGTGTCTAAAATCCCGCTCTTTTATTCTAATTTCTAGAGCTCCTTTGTCTATTTTTTTTTTAACGCCTCCATTGATGTAGTTTTTGTGAACCATTTGTATCATAGATTGCAAGGGCCCCCAGTTGAAATACAGAATGAAGAATGAAGGCAGAATCTTGGAAACAGAAAGTTCTGTCAAAGTCATCGAGGTGAACTCTTGGCCTAACGTAAAGAGCACCAAACTATTCCAGACACATTGTCAGAGATGGAGTGAACTGCTGTTAGCTTCTCCTCTGCTTAACTACACTTGCTACCCCAGAGTTCTTCCTTACATCATTTGAATTCCCTCCAGCTGCAATTTATGCCCTTCTTTTCTTCTTGCCTCATCAGAGAGGAAGAACAGCTGGCCACCATCCTCAATGTAATCACACTTGGGATAATGAAGGTGGTTATGGAGTCACTGTTCAGCAACTCCAGTCCAGGTCCTGCTATACAGACCTACTTACTGGGGAACTGACAAAAATGGCAAGGAGAGAGAAAGACGTTTAAAACATATTCACACCTAGTAAAATGCTGAGTAGCAAAACTGATCTGGGAGTGAATATTATTTCTCATTATTTTATCACGGCTCATGTTCTGCAATTGTTTTCAACCTGAGGCCCGTCCCATAATGGCTAATGATATGATTTTTTTTCATACAATTTGGATCTGGCTTTATCTGAGTTTGAGATAATTAAGTCAGGAAATCCAAGGTGAAAAAAAACAAAGGTTTGAACAGGGGCCAACAGGACATTTGATCCAAGGCACATGTGTCTGAAATTAAATGTAGGAGTTAGACTGTGCTGGCCTTTAATCATACGAGCTTATGCAGGGAAACTTCTGTGTGCTAAGAAAAGGGAATATATAGGCTGCAGCCTTAAGGGAATTGCAGGGAACAGGGATCATTCCCAGAAACTACCCAGATTGACGGACCGGCTGTCTTGGCATGGCAGAGTGAGGGAGTAAGAATGGAAGGTTTCCTATAATTATTCTGTCTGAGTTCCTGAGAGATCGCTGTGTGCCCAGTGGATTCGGGCAGGTCCAGCTGCAGGAGTGTGCAGGAAATAAGGCATTGCCCAGTGGAGTGCTTTTAAAGGGAAGCAAACCCTCCAGTCAAAGATCAGTTCGATAAGTATTGTTTCATTCATTAGTACTTAATGTTTTGATGCTCCTAGAAAGTTTGCATCTCAGGCTTCCTTATTTGAGAATAGTTCATATTCATCATGTCAGTGAAACACAGAAATATGACTCTGTAAGAAGGAATGGCATTCAGGCTCCATTTGTGACTCCAGATAAATGGGAGAATGGTCAGGCAATGTATTAGTTCAGTTATTCTTTCACCCAATTACCCTCCAGTAAACGGAATAAGACAGTAGCCACCTCACAGGAATGAGCATTACTTGAAGACTGTATGACAGAGCCATGGTTGCAGTTCTATAACTCTTGTCTAGTCTTCCCTATTACTATCAGAAAGCCAAAGTTCTTTGAGGAGGGCATCCCTGAGTCTACACAAGTGGCTAATGTGAAGAGTTCTTTAAGACAAAGTCCTAGAGCAACAAATATCTTAGTGGCTGGCTTTTCAGAAGGAATAGATCTTGTCAGGTAGAAGGTGATGATAACTTTTTAATTCTGTTCAACCAAATAGGTTTTCAAACTAGTATGTGTGGGAAATTTAGAGAGTTCAACTGAGCTAGTCAAGTGGTCTTAGCTGACGGTCTTTAGAGCACACAATATTCCTGCAGAATGAACTCAGGATCACATAGGGTAAAAATCTCAAAGAAAACTCCACTTATTAAATAAAGCTTTTTCTCACAGTGGACTGTGATCAAAATATGATTGAGTTCTCTCATGTAGTATATGGACTACTTAAAGTGTAGAGAATGGACATATATTGGGGACAACATTTGTAGATTGGTATATAAATTTAGTGTTTAAGTTTGTACTTAATGTATATTACCAGAAAGTTTTCATGTACAAAATTTTATAATTTGATTAAGTGCATGCCTAGCTTTGACAGTATCACTTAGCAATACTTTAAAAACCAATGGACAGAAGATAGACCAGAACAGTTCCTACACAAATCTAATTTAGGGCAAGTAAAATATTTTATCCAAACCAAACTTTAAAAATAGAAAATTAAATTACTATAATTACTTTTTTTTTAAAGATCTATTTATTTATGCATACAAGAACTGGGGTACAGTCCAAAGGTGTGGGGGGGTGAGAGGATTCACCAGAGACAGAGTAGGTAGTAGAACAGGCAATTTGACTGAAATACACTGCTGAGGCAAGCAGCGGGTGAAGCAGGAGAGGTCTGCTGCGCCATGTGGGTTCCTTCCCTGGCTGGGGATTGAACTCGTGCTGCAGTGGCTGTGGCTGCTTCATAGTGCAGTGCTTAACTCCTTGCACCACCCGGGAGGCCCCTATAATTGCTTGTTTTAAGTATTATAGAAACAATTGCTCTTTAATTACTCTTTGAAGCTCCTAGACTTTTCACTTTGGGTATGTAATAATAAAAGTCAGTTGTGTGACCAGGGAAGACCCAGTTCCCTTATAGGCATGTTGATGAATACCACAGAGGGCATCTCCATGAAATGCATCCAGAGTTTCTGTCTTAAGACAAGAGTAGCTATGGCAACCCTTCCCAAAGACACTGGCTGCACTATCACAGCTGGTTATCCACATTCAATATCCTTATGAAAAATTTAGCTCATGACTGCTCAATGTAAGTAGGTAAATCCAGATTTCTGAGCATGACCTATTCAAGATCTTGAACTAGCCTACTTAAACAAATTCACCTCCTATTATTTTGCTTTTCATTGTGCTCCAGATATATTTGTGTAGCTGTGTCCTCATGACCATATAAATTTATATTTGCTGCTCTTCCCTGACCATGGATCTAAACGTGTTATGATGATGTCCACTATTCTTCATTATTAGTCTCTAGCCTAGTACTTGTTTTTACTTGGTCATAAAATTTGTTTTATAACCTGTGAAATGCAAGTTTTTGGTGCATATATGTATTTACTAAGTATTCACTGCTTTCAGATATGTGTGTGCTTGTTATTGTCTCCCTCCTCACTTGAATATAGTCTCCATGAAGGTAGAGACCCCTTATTTCATGTCCACTATGGCTTTCCCAGTATTAGAACAGTGCTTGTAAGAACATGATGCATTAATAATCATTTGTTAAAAGCATAAATATATTTGTCGTAGACATTTACATGTGAAGAATTTACATGCATTTCAGGACAGTAGGTGGTACGATTATTCTTTTGCTTAAGTGCCTTTCATTCTTACATATCTAATATGAGAAGCTCTGAGTGCACTGAGATGTGAGTGGATTAATTTCTCAATGGTTGTGACAATGCACAGTGAAACTTGTAAGTCATCCCACTTCTAGTCCACATAGTTATCATTCGTGGAATTATTTCATTACCATTGTTCTAAAAAACACTTTGTCCTCTAAAAGCAAAACTTGAAGTCAGTGCTAGAGCAGCAATGAAAACTATCAAAAAGGAAATGCAACGCTGGAGAGGAGTCATAAGAGAATCAAAGAATGCTGGTATAGAGTGACGTTAGGTCAAACAAATGCAAGTAACAAATGTCTTCAATGAGCTATAATAAGAACATGCTGAGACCTTTGGTGAAAGGAAGCAAGTAGAACCCAAAGAAGTAAAGGGATAAACCAGATTGATTTTGGCAGATAAGGGCTTCTGGAATACATTCCCTCTTGAAGATCCAAAAGCTGCCTTACCAGCTTTATTTAAGAGGAGCCAGATGTGCCTGACATAAAGATTTTTTTTTATCTCATTAAGTGTTGGTTGCTTATTTCCAAATACTACTCTGAGCCAAAAATACTGACCAAAAGTAAAAATTATATGAATTATAGGTACATAAAATCCTATATTCATCTTTCATTACATTTTATATTATTATTGCAGCTTATTATTATTTGGAAGGGTATTTATTTCATATTACCCTCCACCATTAGATTGGAATAATGCCAAGGACAAGTTTGAGTGACCCCTTAGTCTTTTATTAATTACTTACAGGTAAGTTTGCAAACGTTCATTGAGCACTTTCTAGGACAGATACCACGGAGGGTCCCAGGTATACATGCTCTCCACACTGAAGAGTTTATAAGTGCATTTCAATAGAGCTATGAACACTTTTATACACCTGAACATAGGTGCTCAACACGGATCATCTAACTAGGCCATCTTAAAGATAGAAAGGACCAAGTAACTTGTGACTGAAGGATGATTTATCACATTCAGCTGAATATTGAGAAGCAGCATAAGAGGACTGAGCTCAAAGAATAACATCTGCAAAGGCAGCAGAGAGTTCCATTCTACTGAGACTATCACTTAAAAACAAGGACTTTTCTATGAGTAACTACCAAATTTTGGTGAGGATGTGAAGAAATGGAAGAGGTATGCCTTGTTGGTGGGAAGGTAAAATGGTGTAAGTATTTATGAAAAGACTATGGCATATCCTAAAAACATTTAAAATATAATTACATATGATTCAGCAATTTCCTTTTGGATGTATCTTCAAAAGAATTGAAAGCAGCAGTAGATGCAGATACTTGTACTTCCATGACCATAGCAATTTTACTTGCAGTAGTAGAAAGTTGAAAGTCATCCAAGTGTCCATCGCTAGATGGAAACAGAAGATGTGATCCATACATACAATGTAATACAGATCAGGTTTTAAAGGGAAGAAAATTCTGACCCATGCTATGATGTGAATGAAACAAAGAACATTATCTGGAGGAAATAAGCAAATAAAAATTGACAAATATGATGATGCCAATTTGTAAGATATCACTAGTAATGAAATTCAGTGAGAGAGAAAGTAGAAGAGTAGTTTCCAAAGATTTGGGCAAAGGAGAAGCTGTTATTGATGGATATAGTTTCAGTTTGGCAAGATAAAAAGATCCTGAGATGGGGGTTGGTGGTGAGAGGCTTCACCAGAGACAGAGTGGGGAGCAGAACAGGCAGACTGACTGAAACACACTGCTGAGGGGAGCAGCAGTGAGACAGGAGAGGTCTGCTGCACAATGTGGATCAATTCCCTGGCCAGGATTGAAATTATGCTGCAGTGGCTGCCTATATAGCCTCATTGTGCTGAGATTTAACCCCTTGAGCCACCAGGGAGGCCCAAATACAATTAATTTCTGCAGAAACTTTTATGGAAGGAATATTACGAATATTAACATTTCAGAATCAAATTTCTGTAAATAATGATAGCATTTACTATTTTTATGAAGTCCTCAAACTCATTTTTTATACTGTAGTATCTCACCGGCCATATAAGTCACGTGATAGGTGACAACTGTAGCAGAGCCCAGGAAATTAGTTGGCCCTTTTGGCTGTGACTGAGCTTCCAGGTAATAGCAGTCACGTTTGAGCCCAGAGGAAAAAGCAAAATAACTCCTCAACTGGACCCAGTCCTACTTGTCATAGAATCATCAGCTGATAAATTATTTGCATATAAGGTTCTATTAGGGTGTGTACTGGGAAGATCTTATATCTTTATCTCTTTTCAATGGAAAAAGCAGAACTTAATCTGCATATCTTTACCACACCTGAATTCCCCGATAACCTCTAAAAAAACGACCTTCCCTTTCTCTCTTTCCCCCACCCCCTACTACTCCAAGTCCAATGTCTTAGTGAAGCTAAGTAGCACAGAGGCTCTGTGCTACTCAATCATGCTGGCAGATAAGCATGTTATTATGTATGTAGAATATATACAGGTTGTTATTAAAATTCATTTTGAATTTTTCTCCTATCAGTCTGTCTGATGCTTGTTTGACTAGAAGCTTAGAGGAACCCAGAGTGTAATGGATGGATTTTTCCTCACCCTGATGTGGCCTATGAGCATAACTAAGAGAACTTTGTCTAACCTTCCTGAGCTGGGCAAGCCAAGCTGGGGAGAGCTGAAGGGGAAACCCCACACTTCTCATATAGTTGTGTTTACACTACATTGGCCCGGCCTCTTCATGTCTTCTACCCCTTCAATGCTAAAATCTTAAGACTGTTTCTTTCCTTCCTTTATTTGTTTCAAGTGCCCGCATCTGATTATAAGAACATCTCCCAATTGATTAGAAGATGAATGTGAATACTGGCAACTCTATTCTACCTAGAAAATAAAGCAAAATATAGAAGTGAGATATGGAGCTGAAAGGAATATTGCTAAATGAAATAAGCCAGATGGAGAAAGACAAATACAGATCGATTTCACTCCTATGTAGAATATTGAGAAACAAAGGGCCAGGTAAAGCAAAACCAAACATACCCTAGAAATCTGACTGTGAATTTGAGGCCGCCAGAGAGGGAGGAGAAAGATAGGGAGCAGGTGAGGGAGGGGGCCCAGTGGATGGTGGGAGAGGATGATGTGACTTGGCGGTGGGTGTGAAGTGATAACATATATCTGAAGAGGTGTGAACCTGTGCCTGAATGGTTACAGGAGGGAGACATTAATGATGTTTATGGTGACTCTTCCACCTTTTCAGTCACTCCATGGGGACACCCATGAAATGCCTCATCCCTTGGTGAGCTCAGGATAACGGAGCCTAGGTGGCTTTTCTAGGGAAGTCTGTAACACTTTCACTAATGTGAAGACAGGTTGAAATGTTGAAATGCTCCTGTGGTCGTGAGCTAAAGGTAAAATAAAGAACACTACACATCTGTCAAATTAAATAACCGCCATCACCAGCCCTGAGGTACTGAGTTGTAAGCTATGGAATCCCTGGGAATAGTCGGTCTCTAAGAAAGGCCTTCTCCTTTCAAAGCACCTGCCATTCTAACAGATTATTTGTAAAATCTTATTTGGCTGAAGGACCCTGATACCTGCACGGTCATGTCCCATGTCTGAAGTCACAGTGTATTCTGTTATAGCAGCAAGAACTAAGCATGGGCCCGAGGGAGGCAGTGGCCACAGCGAAGCCTCCTCATGAAGCTTTGAAGAGGGATGGTCTTCAAACAGGTTCCGTAATCATCCTATTCAATAACTGAAAGCACCTTGGTAGGTATCACTAAATATAAAGCATTTTGTCATAACAGAAAAAAGGTGAAGACAATGGTATTTACATCAAAACTGTGCCATCTGATTGCAGTCTAATTATTCCCGGAGACAGTCTTCCGTGCTTTATCTAACACCTGTTTAACATGTGAGCTGGAGAGAGTCAGTTCTCTGAGTTTCAATTCCTGATCTTTGAAGTCTAGATAAGAATATTGCCTACCTCATGGGGCTGCGGTAAAGATTAAATTAAATTGATTGATACATGAAAAGCTCTTAAATGGTACTTGACCTATAGCAAGATGGATAAGTGTTTATTATTATTATTATGCTGTTGCCCATCAGGAAAATGCTAACATTCTCAACAAAAACCTACATTTGAAACTGGATGCCCGCAGCTTATGCCATGGGGGAAACCTGCTCTTTCCCTCTGCCTAAGCAGTGGGTGTGCTGGCTTTGTTGGGGATGGGGGACCCACCAGCAAGCTCAGATGCACAGGCTGCTGCAGGAGGCTGGCAGCAAGTGGGGTGGTCCCCCCACCCCCACCCCCACCCCACATGTGCAAGCAGCGGTAGTGAGGGCAGGAGTTCCCTATCTTCTAGGCATGCTACCTCGGGCTGCCCCCACCCCCAGCAAGCGGAATTTGAGTGCCAACCTCTAAGGCTCCAGTGGGGCAGCGGTGGGAGTTTCAAACCAGTTGCCCAGAAGTGCTTACTCTGGGCAGCATCCAGGATGCCGTGCAGCAGGAGGCTGTAGATTGACTACATGGAGCCATGTTAGTGGGCTGGGCTGAGTGGCCACCCACCCCTCCTAACCCTACCCCCTCACCTCCCAGCTAGCGTTAACACCAGAGTTCCACTGAACTCAGGGTTCCAGCACACACTGCTTACAGGTGTTAGCAACAGGTGGCAGTCATTTTGCTGCCCACCAGCAGTAACTGTCAATGGCATGGTTCCCCTGAGGTAGCAAACAGTGGAGCCAGCTGCCATAGAGGAGGCAACAGCAAGCCCTGTGGTCCCTGGTTTAGGGCTATAGGGAGGCACAAGGGGTCCCACTGACCGGGTCCTTGGACCCAAGCAGGACAGAGTCCACGGAGCCCCAGACCAACATGGCAGCCTACCAGTTCTGCTCATCCTGGAACCTTCTGCTGCAGCACCACCTTTGCTTTTTTACGTTTGGCTTGGGATGCTAGAAATGATCCATCAGGTGTGAACTAAGTGATCCAACCAGTTCAAGTCCAGCTCCCAGTTAATTACAGGTGTTGAATGTGGGAAACAAGCTGACTGGTGCTAAATTATACAATCAACTGCTTATGATGGAACATGGTACAATCAGACTTGTTGGGTTGGGGAGCCTGAAAGAGGACATAAGGCAGGGCAGGAACCAGCTTAGAAAGATCCTGCTCTTGGCCTCCAAAGACGGCAGAAGAAGAAACATCCAGCAGCCAACTTATGGAGAAGCTGAAGAGCTTCACAGAGATGTGATGGCAGCATCTGCTCCTGACATCGCCTCAGCCTAGTGACTTAAAGAGCTTCGGTGCTATTGGTTCATCCCAATAGCTCACAAAGAACTGTTAACACTGGTGTCTCTGAGGGAAGCGCCTGCTCTCCCAGCAAAGGTGACGGAGTAATCACGATATACTGTTTAGGAAGAGTTTTATAAGTTTATGATAGATGATAGCCTTGCCATTTAGCAGTGCTGTCATTATTATTATTTTATTAGAAGGCTCAAGGAGGTGCCAGACCTTGTAAGGAGGGAGATTTCCTATTGCAGGTGGCAGCAAGATGACCAAAGATGCCCAGTTAACTTAGCACTGACTAGGTGGACAGGCTGAAATTCACTCTTTTTTTGTTCTTCACTCTTTTCCAAAGGGAGAGAAGGAGGAAGGGAGGCTGAGGGGGAGAGAGAGAGAGAGAGAGAGAGAGAGAGAGAGAGAGACTCAGTCACCCTACAATGAGTTCAAAATGCTTTCAATTACTCTGTTGCTAGCATCCAGGATATGAAACTGTCATCTGCCAGATTATTGAGGGATCTGTCCTTAGGATTATGGTAGCTAGTCCTCCATTTCATTAGTGACCTGAGCGTCACAGTGGAATAGGTTGTCCTTGTAATGTTCTAGACCCCACAAGCTTTCTTCTGGAAGTATCTCAAACATCAAAGAAAACAAATATTTTCATAAAATACAAATGATACAGATATTTTCATCAATAATACCATCACCATTATCACTGAAAGTTTTCCTCTGGTAAAAATTGAACCTCCATTGCTTCTTTTGATGTAAAATTTTATTTGACAGAAGCTTTCTGCAGTTGTGTATTAGGTTTCCCCTGTTTGTTTGTTTTTCTTATATCATTAGGTTTCTGTTTAAAAGTATTATGTCATTTAATAAAATAAAAAGTTTTGCATATGCTGTTGTTAATGGAAAGTCCTTTCAGGACTCAATGCGTTGGGGAGAAAATGGTATGTGCTTTTAAATGGTATTGAGAAGAAACCCCGGATAGAGATAGGCTTGAAGTGAAATTGTTGACTGATTTATTGAGCCATTCACTGAAATGTCCAGGTTTGACTTAGATGCACTGTGTTCAGTGACCTCAATTATTATCTCTGAGAAAGTAACCTTATGCTTTTCGGAAGAGTGTTAGCCTTTGTTGTCAGTGACCAAGGGTTTCCTAATATCTTAATTAGTGTAATGAAAGATTCTGACATCATCGCGTTGACTTGAAGTTAAATGAGGAAATGTTTGTTAAAGTGTCCTAGAAATTCTAAACCAGTTTGAAAACAAATTTTATTTTCCTGAATACAATATACATCAAGAAACCCAACTGCACCATTTTCAGGCCACGTCAAACGGTGTGTGGAACATCTTACATGGTGAGACACGCTGTATCTATAGTGTGAGAGATACATCTTTGGGCCTCCCTGGTGGCACAAGGGGTTAAGCCGCAGCACTATGAAATGATCAGTTGCCACTGCAGCGCAAGTTCGATCCCTGCCCAGGGAGGTGACCCAAATAGCACAGCAGACCTCACCTGTCTTGCCCACTGCTCCCTTCAGCAGTGTATTTCAGTAGATCTGACTTTTCTACTCTGCACTCTTTTCCTCACCCCCACACCCAGCCCTGTACCTCTGGCCTACACCCCAGCTCTTGTATACATAAATAAATAAAATAAATCTTTAAAGAAAAAAAAAAAAAAGCTCCAGAGATGGAGTTTTGAAAGACCCAGATGTAGCTGGGTCTTCAGGGTTCCAGTTTTATACCAAATTCTATTAGATCCCAGCTGATTCTAGAAATCATTTACTGTCTACAGTTTCTGATTTTGATCATCCAAAGCATATGGACAATCGTGTCGTTGGAAATGGGAGTCGACGTGTAATTCAACCGTCAACAGAATGTGCAGAGAGCGGTCAAAATTTAATTTATGTCATTTTACAAGAGGTCACCATTTTACTATTCAGATGGATAATTGCTCTACAGAATGTCACACTGATGCAAGGAAGTAATGTATTGACACTGCAGTGACCTTGGTTGATCAAAAGATGGGGCAACTGAAATAGAGCAACTTAATTTTAAAAAGCAACTACTCCTTTAGAAAGACACTGATAAGCAGACATAAAGTCAAAGACAAATAAATCCTGGTGAAAAGACTCCTGGGGAAGCTCACCTCCCCCACCAAACTAAAAGTAACAGGTGGTCCTAATACTCGGCCTCTGAAAAGTGGTATAAATAAATACCATAAATAAATGGAGCCAAACTGAGCGCTCCAGAGCGTCACTACACGCCAGGGTGCCTGAAGACTTCCCCAGGTTGGCTGGCAGTCTCCGGGATTTTCATTGGCGAAGGGGCTCTTCCCTGGATCCAAGCTGCCTACTTGCACCTGTCGTCTCCCAAATCTACACCCAAGTGTTTCCTGTTCCTCCCCCTTTGACTAGCAAGGGGATTGTATGCTTCTGTTGTATCACAGACTCCCGGTAAATTCATATGGTGATTATTTGCACTGGGATTGAGTCGGAAGTGAAATTCTGCTTCGGAAATCAGCACTCCAAAGATTTGAACTTCCCCTCACTTGTTAAATTATAATCTCTGTTCCCTTCTTGTGCTTCTCTCACTCCTTTCAAAGTAAAGATTTCAAATGTACAGTGTATCCATCTTTGAAGCACCCTCATATATCCATTTACATATTTTAACATAGAATATTCACAACTGATTGGCAGAAAATTGGGCTGGAGAGTGCAATGTAGAGGGAGGGTTCAGAATGAGCTTATGATATTGGATTAAATTATTGTTTTTCCATTTTCTATAAATTACTTTGCTAATTACTGGAATGACTTTATACATTGTATATTTTTGAGTATCTTTATGCATATTTTACCAGTGTTTTATTATCTCTTCTTTAAATATTTGGAAGTGAGATGAATACTACTTTTTTGAAGTTTGATTTGTATCATAACTTAGGGCAAAAGTAAAATTCCAGATTGCATTCCTAAATGTTTATAACTGATATGTAAAATTACATTAGAAATTCGGTTAAAACAGCATTTCTTAATAAAACCCAGCCATCCTTCTAGTCAAAAGAATAAGGAATATCTTTATGGACTACGAAAAGGATTAACTTTTTGCTCTGCCCCTCACCTTCCAGTCATGTCCTTCACACAGGGAAGCATAGCAGAGACGTACTAATGAAAAATTCTGAAACACATTCACTTCCATTTTCTAGTGGAGTTAATGGGCACTGAATGACAACTCTCCTTGTCCCTAATCTTTATCGTGCCAGGAATTAACACATGTCATTGTCAATGTCATTTCTTTAAAGTCCACTTTTCACTGGGCAGATTTGTTAGCTGATGATGATTAGAAAAGTGATTTCTAATGAAGGAGATAACTGTTGGATGAGGAATTGATATCATGGACAGGTGGATTCTGAGGGTCTCCACAGCAAAGCTGTTAGCTGACTTCCAAATTATCTCTGCATTTTACAGTTATTCAGCAAATCACTTCTCACAATAAATAGATCCCTTGTGCCACTTTAAAAGGCCATGGCATTCACTTTATTCTATTTCATGGAACAGGAGTAGCTTGTTGATTAGATGAAAAAGAAGTTAGCTCTGCAATCGGCTGCTTTTTACCCTTCATTTATAAGGTGATTGGAAATTTCATAGTAATGATCTCTGGGCATTTTTTCTGATATTATTTTTAAAATCTATTGGGTAGCAACTTCCTTTTTCCCCTCAAGGAAATCAATTCGGGATAGTTGTAGACTATATATCACATATACACACTTTGTTTGAAATTTACTACAAACAAGACCTCACTAGATTCTTTTTCTTTTCTTGCCCCTTTGGCAGTTTGCCTACAATAAATAGCTTTCAATTCCCAAAGGTCCTTTTTTTTCCCTAGTCGGCTATCACTAGAGCTTTCTGTCATCCTGAAGCTACCAGGGAAATCCAAACAAGAAAATTTTATTTTATCCAACTTGTCACAGTCTCTGTTTCTGGATCTAGGAGGTAGGTGTGTGTGTGTGCGTGTGTGTGTGTGCATGCACACATGCATATGGGGGATTTTCATTCCATTTTGAATAGAAATCCAAGTCCAAGCTTTTGAAAATATCTCTCACAAATGTTTCTGGTTGGCAGAATTGATAGTGTGACTTTAGCAAGAGAGTTTATCTCTAGATTGTTGAGATGCTATCTTCTCAGACTAAGGCAGTAGTGACATTGTGTTAACAGTACTGGCCCACACCTCATACTACTTGGCACTGGCTCATTCTTCTGCTGACCTGAGGTGGCTGCTAATAGTCTAACAGCCACTGCTGAAAGTATTAAACCATGAGGACAGAGAAAAAAATCTAACACTTATGGTCCCTTCATTAAAAAAACTGTCAGTGATGGTTCAGGATCGAATTTCTTAAGACTAAGCAGCGGTTGTATACATGTGATTAACGTTGTTACTTGAGAAAGCCATATATTATATTATGATGTTATGTTATACCATGACATATGTGGGTAAAATTGTTTTCAGATTAATTCTAATTTGGACTTCTTTCTTATAAGCATATTTCTTTTCCTTTATATTTTTACCCAGCACATTAAATCAATTTGATAAAAAAGTTCAATGTCTTTTCCATACACAAAAAAGGCTTTCCATCAATGTTTTATTTTTTCATAAATATGACATCATATTCTCTTTTCCCCATGAAAGTAAAGGCAATTTGATGTACAACAAAACATTGCTATTAATTCACATTATAAAATGAACTATCATAAGACTGAAAGGTTAGATGAAAAGACACACACTGTTTTTATAACTATGTGGCTGCTTCAAAAATAATAAATTATGTTATATCAATAAAATATATTGACTACCAAGGTTCATATTTTATAATATAACTTAATGCGTTACACTCCAGTGTTCACCTTGGCTTTCTATTCTGGGTAAAATTCTTCTTTTTCCTTAAAATCTATTAGTTAGTTTTTCTTTTATTTTTTCTATAAACATGAATGAACACGAAGGCAAAATTAAGTAGTCATAGAAAGTATAGAATTTTTTTTTTAATTTTTGATTTACATTGGGGAATGATGTGTTGAATTCTAACAGTAATTAGAAATTTTGAGACATTTTTGTGCATATTTTAAGGCAATTATTTGATCATTTTTGTTTAAAACCCTTGAGAAATCTGTTGCTCTTTAGAGTTAAACCTATCCAGTAAAATGTTCTAATCAGATATGTCATTATTTTCAACTTCTTCTTGACCACTGACAGTCTCCAAGTTGCCCAGTTATCGGAAGGAATGCTCCTTACAATGGTGTGTTCTTCAGTTCTGTGCTCAAAAGAAACTTCAAACATGTGTTTCTTCTCCCAAATCATTTAAAATAGTGGAGACTTAAGTGTGTCTGAAATGACTATTTTGGTCCCTGCCAGGAAGATTCCATCAACTTCTATCTGTGTCACTTACCCTCATCTGTTGACTTAGCATTTCCTGAAATACATTCTTGACTGACCTAGTACTCCAGGAAACACCAATTTAGCATGGTAAATTACCATTTTCACTGCTGCTTCAGCATTTCCGGCAAAGGCTATTTCTTTTCCTTAGTCCTTTCTGTCAAAGAGCTATGGTTTTGAGGTGGATTTAGAAGTTCAGGACATTATAGAACCTAATGACAGGATGCCCTCAAGTGGTAACATTTACTCTACCCAGAAATCTCTAAGTGGTTTACAACCATCACATACAATTCATCCTGTGGTCTCCATAAAGAGGTGGACACCATCTGAACAATTCAATGTACAGGGTAGAAAGGGAGAAAATATTAAATGTACTTGGAAAAAGATAATATGTCTAAACAGAAAGATGAAGCATAAAATTTCTCATTGTATCCCAAAACGTCATTCTTTAAAATATTGACAGGAACAATCCCTGTCTCCCATTCAGTATTAACAGAATCCACATGGTTATAGGAATCATCTGGATAGATTTACTAAGATTGTGAACCTAAAATATTGGCATATTTCACAATGACCTAGGTACAATTAATTAACCACTCTGAGATTTATTTTTCTCATCATCAATACATGTAAAATTGCAATAGAATAAATGTACCAGACTGAAATAAATGTATGGGTAGCTTGTAGAATTGTATCTGATACAAATATGTTTCCAGGAAGGATAGTTTTAATGCTGTTGTACTGCTCACAGTTCTCACGTCATGTCTTACCTCTCATATCAATAAAAATATAATCAGTAAGATTAACTCAGAATTAAGATAAAACAACAACATGATATTTAGAATGAGCCAAATGGACTGAAATAATGAGGCAATATTAATGTGATAACATGTAATGAAGCCCTTAGAGCCTCAAATTCAACATTTTCCAAACTCAAATTATCTTTTTTTCCCCCTAGGCTCCAAATCTCTGCCTTTTGTATCAAAGTCTTCTGTATTTTATGGATCTATTCTGGTTAAAACATTGTTACTCAAGTCTGCAACCTCAGAATCATCCTTGAGTCATCCCTTATATTTCCCTCTTGAATTATTTATTTTTCTGAATGTTTCTTGAATCTATTCTATATCTACTGCATTCTGATGGCTTTGGTTTAGATCCTCAGCATTTTTCACCTAACTGGTCTTGCCAACATCAATCTCTTTTTACTGTGCCTGTTACAAGTTATTTTCCAAAATACAAGTATAGCCATTATTCTCCAGGTAAGGTCAGCCAGAAATTTTTCTTTTTAATTCCTAACAGGAAGCAAATCCACTCTTTTGCAAGTTATAGAAGGTCTTTCAAGTTCAAGATCAAATCTTTTCTCCTTTATTTCTTATTTTCCACCTGTACTTGATAAAATATATTTCTCACTTTGTTTTATTCCTTTGTTCCTTGGACAAGGTGTTTTCCATACTTGGAATGCCACAACTCCCAATTTACCTACTTCATAAACCTCACGTATTTTTGTATCGTATATGGTTCAAATTTTACATCCCCTTGAAATTTTTATTATGTCTCCAAATTATTCTTTTGTAACTTTTAAACTATTTTCATAAATCTTGATGTACAAGTTTTATCTGATCATACTCTCAATTCTTGATTCCATAGTTATTTCATTTCCAAACTATGCACCTTTTGAACGTACATTGTAGTTTGCACTTGTATATGTCTGTTCAACACCCTTTGACAAAAAGGGAACACTAGAAAAATATTTTATCAAAAATCAGATAAATGCAAAGCATTACATATTTTTAAGACTGCACCAGTGCATAAATATTGAGCAAATAAAGATTGTGATTGGCTGAAAATTCAAGTAAAATCCACAAGATCAATATGTGTGTATATTTCTGGACTAAGGTGCTAGAGGATGGAGTTTCGAGTGACCTTAGTAGCTGCAAAGTGAGAGATAAAACTCTGGATAAGAGTAACTCACAGAGGATGATCCCTAAATGCCATACAATCCCTTGGTTAATACCTAAACTACCCACAAGTTGGAGAAATGCCAAGAAGCTAAGCAGCCGAGAACAACTGGAATATTGCCTTCCACCACTGTCCATTACAAGAGCGACAGGATTCAGTCAAGTTAGATGTGTTGCTTTTTAGGTAAAAAGCCAGAGCTCTTAAGAAACTCAAAGCATTTCCAGACTATAATCTATCACGCCTAATTTCCATCATAAAATCACAGATTCAAAGACTCAGAAAACAGGAAAGAGATGAATCATAGTCAAGAGAAAAAGTAGTTGATAGAAAAGCTCTCTATGTGACTCAGATGTCAGAATTAGGAAGAACTTTAGCCATTATGTTTGACATGCCCAAGGATAATATTTTTAATTAAGAGATGAGGTGTTCAGCAAATAAATAGAAACTATAAATAATAACTATGTATAAATTCTAAGATGAAAAGCAAAATATACATCTGAGATTTGAAAAAATATCATTAGATATACTTAGTGATCAATTTGAGAAGGCAGAAAAAATGGTTCACTTAATGGTTTTATGAAAAAAATTAATCAATCTGAAGAACAGAGAAAGAAAAATGTACTTAAAAAAAAACAGCAACAAAAAGAAAAGCAGGGGTGATATATTAATTACATAGGTGGAGTTCCAAGAGGAGAAGGAGAAAGGAAAAAGAAGAGAGGACTAGAAGAATGAAGAAGAAAATTAGTTACATAAGGAAGATTTCTCGATTTCAGGAAATGCATTCATAAATATTTAAGGATTGTGTTAGCTTGTTAAAAAGGCCATAACAATGTACCACAAATTTAGTGGTTTCTGTAATAGAAAATTAGGTTTATGCAATTCCAGAGGTTTCAAGTTCAAGATCAAGGTCTCAGCAGAACCACTTTTCATTTGAAGATTCTGGAAGGATCTGATCCAGGCCTAATTACAAGGTCCTGGTCATTATTTGACTTATGACAATATAACTCCAATCTTCACAGAGCCTCATCCCTGAATGCATAGCTGTTTCTCCTGCCTATGAAGGTATCAGATAGATTGAAGTAAGGCCTGCTTTAATTATCTCATTTCACTTGGCTACCAAAGATTTACAGTAGGCAGATAGATAGGCAGATGATTGATGGATGGGAAGGAAGGAAGGAAGGAAGAAAGGAAGGAAGGAAGGAAAGAAGAAAAGAAAGGAGGGAGAAAGGGAGAGAGGGAGGGAGGGAGGGAGGGAGGGAAGAAGGAAGGAAGGAAGGAAGGAAGGAAGGAAGGAAGGAAGGAAGGAAGGAAGGAAGGAAGGAAGGAAGGAAGGAAGGAAGGAAGGA
>JAGFMF010011878.1:4691209-4730929 GCA_019455555.1 Galemys pyrenaicus
GGAAGGAAGGAAGGAAGGAAGGAAGGAAGGAAGGAAGGAAGGAAGGAAGGAAGGAAGGAAGGAAGGAAGGAAGGAAGGAAGGAAGGAAGGAAGGAAGGGCTATATCTATATCAGAGAAAGAGAAAAATCAATAACATATGTGATGATGAGACACAAAAATGTTAAATCATTTCTCTTCTTTTAACCAACTAATGAAGACGTTTGACCTTATATCAACCAACTAGTGAAGATATGTGACCCTCTAGCAAAAAGATCTTTTGATTTTGACTCAGGTTTTATGATAGCTAATTTTGTGCTTCAAAACTGACAAAGTCATTGTGCCCATATATCTAGTCCATGTTATTCTGGGTGTTTCTGTGAGGATATCTTTGGGTGCAAGTGAGACATTAATCAGTGAGCTTTGGGCTAAACACATTGCCCTCTACAAGGTGGGTGGCCTCATCCAGTTAAAGGCCTTACAAGAAGAAAATACTTATTTCTCCTGAACAAGAGGGAACTCTGCCAACAGACAACCTTTGGAATTTTTCTGTAGCATCAGCTTTTCCTGGATGTCAGTTCATCCAGGTCTTTGCTAGGTCTGCAGCCTGCCAGCCTCCTTCATCAGATTTTGGAATCATGAAGCTCCCCCCTACCAGTCATGTGAGTCAATTACTTTCAATTAATTAATTATGAATTAATTCTATTGGTTCTAGAAGACAATAAATGATAAAATTACTCTAACTCTGAATTCATTTCAGAGACTTTATATAATCATGCACTAAATTTAGATCATATAAGGTAAAAAAATGAAGAAGACAGACAAGAAACACTCATTCTAGCTATCTACTTCTGTTACACAACATGTTAGTGGCTTAAAGAAGTCCACATTATGTTATCTTCTATTCAGTCTTGGATTCTATCATCTAGGAAATATAAGAGGATTTGCGTGCTCTCAAAGAACTACTATTCAAGAGGTGACTGGAACAATTGGGACTATGTGAGGATGTACGTGTATATGAGCGTGAGTGTATGTGTGTGTGAACAAGAGTGCTGTGTGAGTGTTATGTGAATGTATGTGAATGTGAGTCTGTATGAGCCTGCAAGTGTAAGTGTGCATGAGTGTGTATGTCTGTGTATGTGAATGTATGAGTGTTTGTGTGGGTTTTTTTCTCTCAATGGAGTCTCTCCATTTGGGGTACTTTCACCTTCCTCACAGCTTGACCATCCCTGGTCTGTCCAGATGTTGACACAGCAGCTGAAGTTCACCTGTGTGAGTCCTCATAGCTGAAGCTACATCATAACATATGGTCACAAACCATATCATATTGTTTCCCAATGAGCCCCACTGGTTGAAACACTTGCAAGTATACATCCAGTTTAAACTCCCTCTCTGATGAATGTCAAGACTGTAGACATGTTTTAAAACCTCCATGGCGTTCATCTTTTCCTTCACCCCTTCTCATAAGAAGCATAGTCAAGTTCTGTCTCTAAAGTCACCAAGGAAGCCCCAGCCCCTTCCCCAACCAGTGTCTGCCTCCAATTCGTACATATGGCTTGCAGTATGTACTAGTCAGAGGCAGTTGTGCCCCTAGTCCTTTGTAATGGAGAGAATAGGAAACAGTATAAAATCAGTCATCTGAGCTCAAAAGCTTAGCATTTAATAATAAAGTATATAGTCTCCCCTTTCTTCCTGATTCTTCATCTATTTTTTGAGTCTTAAAAGCTGTGGGTGGCCAAGTGATTATTTGGTTTCTGTGTTCCTGATTCTGCACTAAATCCATTCTCTCCAAACAGAATTCCAAAAACTTTCCATGTGTACAGTTTTATTGATTTTTCTTCTGTGAAAGAATGAGATGGTATTAACTTTGCGATAGCTCGCAATTACTTGGCTTTTCTACTCAATGACACGTTCCAGAAGGTAAATTTAGCAACCTGAAATTTCAACCTCACAGCTGAATGACAAAACCAATTCTGAAGAATTTGTTTTCATTTTTAAATGATTTCAGTCTGAATAAATTAAAACTTTGGTGATATGAAAAATGTCAGTCATGCAAAATTTGAGAAGTTATCAGTTTCCTTGCCCTTATGAATAAAATTATCTGCTGGTCAATTGTTGGAAATCAATTTTTTTAATTTAAAAAAAAATTGCTAATGCACCTTTTCCTCCTTCTGTTTCCATAAACTACAGATTAGCAAATACGTTAGGCAACAATCAGACCTACGTTGAAGACAATCTGCCTATAAGGTCTTACGGAAAGTCTGGAGGGAAACAAATTACTATAAGAATGAAAAATAAAATATAGATAAATGCTAAATAGATAGGTAGATAGATAGTAAAAAAAGACGTAATTAATTGAAGGGAGAGGATCAGATGTGATCTGCTATTTGGTTAGGGGATTTGGAAACTAAGATATAAGCAAATAAGTTTTGTATATTGTTAATGAAATATGTATATAAACATACATGTGTGTGCAATATATAAGTATGTGCATGTGTGCATATGCACACGTTTGTGTGTTTGTTAAATATGAGGTCATTCTGAGGCATGAAATTCCTATGAAACACTGCAAAGTATATTTGGTATTATCCTTTTTGTATTGAGAACTTCTTTAACCAATAGTGAGTAACTTAACTCCCATTATCTTTAATATATTTATGTACTTTTCAACACCAAATTACTTAAAGAATAGCTTCTAAATGTCTAGCCTATCTCACTGTAAAAAGGAAGTATACTAACTAGAGTTCAAAATTTGTTTAGCGTCTTTTTTATGGGGCAAAGAAAAATGTACACAAGGAAGCACAAATCTGTGTATGGCCAGAGTCTTTACAAATGTACACTGCAGAGTCATTACACCACTGTCACAACATAGATCCTTCCCACCACCCAAGAAAGTTCCATCATGCTCTTTTGCAGTCAACAGGTTTTCTGAGGCAAATACTATTCTGATCTTTTCTCATCATAGATGATATTTTGCTTGTTTTAGAACTTCATATAAATGAACACATACAGTCTATATTTTTGTGTCTTGTCTAATTGGCTAATCATAACGTTGAAGATGCATTTCTATGATAGATGGGTCACTAATTTAGTCCTTTCTATTGCTCACCACAATTCTATTATATGTACATAATCCAAGTAACCTTTTCTCCATAGCAAATGACCTAACAGTATGGCTTTATTTAGAAGTCCTCTATCTGTGCAGACAAAGAGAGGCCCTGTCAGCGCAGGTCCCACAACTGAGGGTCTTGGTTTTGCGCCAGCCTCTGAGGCTACCTGAGCAAGTTGCAAAGAAAGTAGACTTATTGCCTACTCCATATTTCATTCTTATTTGGCAACACCTGTTACTTGGTTTGCCCTCTAGTCTAGTCCAAATCCAATATCAGTTGAGGAGAAGGTTTTTAACACACTAAAAATAAAAAAAAAAAAAGTGAATGTTTCCAGAAAAAGCAATGTACTGTTTAGAAAAATCACAGAAACTCACTTAGCTCAGCACAAGCTTAAATCCTTGAACATTTTCTACTAGGCATGCCTTGTCAGTATTGCTGTTTTCCAAGTTCTATCACAATTTCATGGACAAAGAAACTGTATCCCTTCAAGAAGGTTTAATACAGTACTAAATATCAGTAAACATGTTAAAAGTATTCACTCCTTTTAATGCACTATTTTTCTGGAATTAAGTGTGCCAGTATGAGTCGAGAATCTCTCAGAGATATAGGGCTATGGCAGAGATCTGCATCACTTTCTTCCAAATGGGAGAAGAAATTATTATTCCAAATGGGAGAAGGATATATGTTGCCACAGGTCAGGGTTCTACAGAGTTCTTTGTGAAAAATTTGCCTTAATCCGGGCATGTAATGGTGCTTATTACTCCCATTCCTCTCTCTGGTGAAGTCTACTTTCTAATTCTGCCCTGAAAAACCGCCTCTTCATCCCTCCCCTTTTCTAATCTGTGTCAAACTTCACTATTCTACAGGTGTCAGAATTTTAAGCTCTGCTTATAGAAAACCATTGTTCATCTGCAACACAGCCATAGAAAATCAGCCCTTTAGTTAGCTGAAGCTTTCCACAGGAAGCTTTATTTGTTCCAGTCTATACTAGTTCTTACCCTTATCTTCATAGCTTACTTCCATGTTCCTTTCTCTCACAAAGCTTTATTTATTTTTTAAATATTTGTTTATTATGCATACAAGAGCTGGGGTACAGGCCAAAGGTATGGGGGGGTGAGATGATTCCCCAGAGACAGAGTGGGGAGTAGAACAGGTAGATCCACTGAAATACACTGCTGAGGGTAGGAGTGAACTAGACAGGAGAGGTCTGCTGCGCCATGTGGGTCAGCTCCCAGGTCAAGGATCAAACCAGTGCTGCAGTGACTGTAGACAGCTTTATAATGCTGAGACTTAACCCCCTGCGCCACCAGGGAAGCCCTCTCAAAGCTTTATTGCCCGTGTCTCCTAGCCTGCTTGCTCCTTGGTAAGCCAGATGTACACTGAAGTCACTTTAGAGATTTTTTAAACTTTATCTTCCAATAATGTTTATTCAGGTAAAGTTGGTTTACATCTTTGTGACTCTTTTGGGATTATAGGATCAAAGCTCTACAAATGAATGTTTTCATACCACGTCTACAGCCAGTCCCCCAATGGCCCTCCAGCATGCTCCATAAAATTATATTGTGACATCATCTCAGTAAATGTTGAAAGTTTCATTTTCTTTCCCAAAATTTCCTTGAATAACTAGTGGCTATGAATTTCCTGCTTCTGTTGAGTTCCAGATCTCACTTCGGCTTCATTTCTTAAAACTACTCTGTTCTAAAAAGATACTTGTGATAGATGTTTTTCCTTGATCTCACCAAATTACAGTTCAATATTCAGATCTCAAACATCGAGTTCCAACATTTTCCAATTTAAAAATGTTCCTAGGTTAATGATTAATAACTTAATTTAAGGACTCATTAAAATAATAACATGATTTTCCTAGGCTTTTAATTTCACTATGCATCGTCTATATTTTCTGAACTACAAATAATACATAGTTATAATAATATATTATTATATTTTTAAAGGCGTGCAAAGTGCAACAAAATAAAACAATTTATATCTGTGACAAGTCATTTTCTGCTAACTAGGGCTAAAGTCCATGAATTCAGAAACATTATTAGGGTAAGTGATTATCCAGCATTCTCTCAATATAATTTATGAATGTATAATAAACCTATTTAACCCATGTTATTGTTACTAAATATTCTGATTATTATGAGTAAATAAATTATGATAAATTATGAGTAAATAAATAATAAAGTTTACTAAAATCACAATGCAAAAATCCTGAAAGAATTGATTTTTCTCAGTTATATTACCGAGATAAAAAATAAAAAAAAACAACTGGTAAATATTTTTTTCTCCTTTCAGCACCTATCTGCTTTATGCATTTTCTTTGTGGTCTTAAATGGAAGCATGAAACAGTCATTTAATAGAGTATCATGTCTAAATTATGATTCAGGAAAGCTCTTACTCACACACTGGGTTTTTATGAGTATCTTAATTGTGGAGCTAATGCAAGCTATAGATTTATGCTGATTAAATCCAGATGGCTCACTCTCTTGATCCTTAAAAGTTTAAATTGTCAGTTACTGATTCGCCTTTTCCTACTGTGTATTTTTAGTAACAATATCTCTCTTCCTTATTTTGAAAAGATATCCTACCCTGCATTATAGTTGGTCTAAATTTCTGCATGTGAATATTTGTGTTAATGATTTTTTTTTAATTCATAGAAAAAGGACACTAGGTATATTTTACATCTCCAAAGTCTTCCCTATACCAAATGCTCTCATATTTACAAAAAGTAAGACAGTCTTTTCTCTGTGACTCAAATCATTTCATTGGAATAAGAAAATCAACTCATTAAACATTACAGCTTTATTGGTGTTTGTGATAACATTGAGTACAATTGTTTGACAGTAACCTCACAGTGGAAGTTGGATTTGATTTTGAAATGGTCTATCTTCAAATGCCATCTAGCCCACTGGACTATAATGAAGTATTAAGGGTGCCTTGGTTGTGGATCTGGTGGGGTGACATCCATCAGAGGAGGTGTGAGCCTATATCCCCAAACCATATACGGTGTTGTAAACTGACGCACCTCAATAAAATATATATATAACACAATTAAAATAAATGAATAATGAAAAAATGGCTCCCTAGTCCTTAAACAAAACAAGCAGAAAGCATTAAAAAAATAGAAAATTAGCTTCTCTAATTGTAGCTAATTTATTGCTGACTTACGCTGGGGTAACTGGGTTAAAGTGAAGAAAAACAATGATTAGAACAGGTTTGCATTAACCTTTCTCAAATACCACTCAGTAGTATCTCAACACCTACTAAGACATGAAGGACACAAAATGTGGGTGGCTTAGATTAGATTCCAAATGGAGGAATGAAACAGTGACAACGAAATAAGGACTTTGGGGAAAACAAAATGTTGTCACTTTTTTTAGCTTAAATAACTTCAAAACCATGTTTCTGATGCTGTATCATTTAAGAGCAAAGCCCACGCACAGTTTCAATCAATATAAATACCAATTCCAATTTCTGCCTAAATAAAACCTTTCCTATGGAAAAGGAAAAGAAAAAATGTGCTATTGTTGTCAGTGAGAATAAGACAACTAGCAATATATTATCTAAAGTGAATGATGTTCTCTTTTCCTTTACACTTTAAATCTGATGTTTGTTCTTAGGATTTCTTACCTTGTCTGCAATTAGTAAGACCCAGAGGTCCATATTCTCAAACTTGAACAGGAAGAGGTCAAGTTATCACAGGTATAGAAGATGGCTGATTTGGTTCTGGTCCTTTGTCTCTGGAAGGCAGAGTATATGCCTTTGCTAACTTCTATCTAAAGACCCCTCTCTTCTTCACTCTTCTCACACTCCACGTAATGTAAATTACTTTTAATAATGAATTTATATTGTTTATCTCTTCTATATCCTAAACAACAAGACTTTGTTTTTGTTGGTGAATTACTAGTACTGGCATGTTGCTCATGTGAATTGTCTGCTGAAATGGCTTCCACCACGCCTACATTCCTGTCTCTGTCACTGAACAACTAATGAGAAGCAAATGCAGGGCTCGAATTCCCTTAAAGCTCTTAGGACAAGCCACCACCTTCTCTTCCTTCCTCTAGACCAGCATGTTTTGCTGGAGGCCCAAAGTGCTTGAATTTGTAAGAAAGGCCTGGAATTGTAAGAACTCTCTCCTTTTAACTTCCTGGGGCTTCCTGTTTTCTATCAGTTTTCAAGCATGAATCCCTTAAGTGAGGAAGAGAAATTGCTTTTGCTCAGGAAACGTTCTCTCTGCCCATCTTTCCTCATACAGGATAAGTGAAATTATGATCTATTTACTCCACGGGGAGTTTAAAAGTTCCTGCTTACTGGCCAGATGATGTTTTCTAAGATAACATAATAATTCTTCCTACTCTCTTTCTCTTTTCTTTCCTCTAGAAAATACCGTCCTTTCAACAGTGAAATTAATTAACCAAGGATGCCATTAGTTTGAGGTGACTCTGATGCCTTGGTGGCGTGCAGAAGCAAACCAAAATATAAGCCCGTAGAGGAAACCTTAAGCTTACAAAATGGAAACCTCCAGATAACCAATTTCAGGCAGCAGCTAGGCTTTAAATTACAGTCAAGAGATCATTTTCTTACTTTGCTTCTGCCTTTTCTCCACACAGGTCCTTCCCCAGCTCCTCTGTGGTATGCTCCCCACTGCTTCCCATTTGATGCAGTCCATGCAGATGGATGTTTGCTAAAAGAAAGTCTTCAAATTTAAAAAAGTTTATCTGGTAATATAATGTATAGTCTAAAATCCTTGATCTCTCACAGAGCACTGTGAGCAACCTGACATTTTTAATATTCCCTCACCTCACCTTTTCGTCCTGACCCACCCACATGCTTATGGAATCTGGCCTGATTTCTCTTTAGACGCAGGCGTAATTAGAGGAATCTGCCTCCTGCCTTACCCAGGAAAGATGAAATATTACTTTGTAGGCACAATTGCGTTGTCTACTGCTATGATATGAATATTTATGCTCTCTAAAAGACCTTAATAATGAAATACACATTTCATACTTAACTATAATTCATATTTCTTAGATATTTTCCCACAAAAAGCAAGCTAGGAGCAAGCCCCACTCTTTCTCTTCTTGTTCTTGTCCTTTCATTTATCCATATTCTTTTTCTGTGGCAGAAAATCCTGGTGTGATTTTCTTCAGCAGCTGCCTTCATCTATAGCTTCCTCACTTTCCTTCACAATGTGTACATTGAATGCATTTTTGTAAGCGCCTTCTATGTTACTTGACTTTTTCTCAAACCTTCTACATTTAGTAAGTAGCATTTCATATGGGGCAAGCAGTGTGATAAGTCTGGAGTAGAATAATAAACAAAACATAGAGATAGTCCCTGTCATAGGTGAATGTACAATCTCATGATGGAGACAGTTATTGAACAGAAATACAAATGCATATTCACTTACTTATAGGAGAGAAAAGGACTGGTCTCTGTGTGGTAAATTAATACAAAATGTCCAATTGTGCATTTCCTGGTCAAAAAATATCTCTATGAGGAAATCTGAACAGGGTCCTAAAGGAGGAGACTAGGTCAGTTATGTAAAACAAAGAATAATTTATTCCAGGCCACTTCTACAGGTCGTTCCAAATAAACACAAGAACTGTGTTACAATGAGAAAGATATCTTCCTGGCTCCAAGGTATGTGAGCCCTCACTTCCATGAGCAACAGTAAAAGATCTGTACTTTCAAACTTCATTTTCCCTTGAGTTTTGTTACACAATGGAGAACTCAAAATGGAAGGTTCTAAGGTTCATTGAATAAAATCCATCATCTACTCCCCAAAGCTGTTCCTTCAAACTTCAGGTGAACACAAGGATGGATTTGTCTGGTGTTTCTCCTTGAAGTCCTCTGTTAAACTATTTTCTAAGATATGTACAAAAGCAAAAATTGACAACAGATATATGTATTAAAAACTAGCAAAGAACATATGCTTGGTATGGATAAACCTTCTATCAGCAGTGAATGTTAATGGACTGAGAAACACATGATTCTACACATGCCATATGTTCTGACCTAACACAGAACAGGATGTACTCTCTAAGAAATTAGAAAAATGTTTTGCCTTTTTTCTCCCCATTGGGTTTCACTGTGGAATACAGAGTATATGTGGCAGAAAGTTGGACACTGTTGGAAAGTAGAGGCAGCTCTTTAACCCTCAGCATCTGGGAGGTTGACAAACTATATTTGATGTTTGATCAGTCAGAGAAACTGAGTAAGGAGAAAAATTAGTCTCTTTCACTTCCTCATTCAAGCAGCCAGGACAATCAAGTAATTATTGTATATCAGTAATACAATTAAAGTCCATAGATATGAAGTTCGGGTTTATATTTCATCTCTAGCTACACTGGCCTTCTGCTGTTTTTCAAACAGGCCAATCCTGCTCCATCTCAGTGCCTTTGCACTGGCCTTACACATCTGCCTGAAATGTTTTATGCGCCTTATGTTCAGCTCTGTTTCCTTTTCTTCATTGAAGTATTATCCAATTACATTCCCCCTCCACAATATTCCTTGTAACCCTCCAGTCTTCCACCCTGTTTATTTTCCCTAAAACTAACAATTTTTATCTTTATATAGTTTTCTTCCTATTCCATGAGCAATGCCTATTTGTGTTCTGTGCCTCAGGTGCCCTCATCATTTAGAATGTGTCTGTGACTCTTGGTGAGAATGTAAACTGATCCAGCCCCATTAAAAACAGTATGGAGATTTCTCTAAATATTAAAAATAGATTTAACGCATGACCCAGCAATTGCACTCCTAGGTATTTATCCCAAGAATGTAAAAACACTCATTGAAGGAGACTCGCGCTCCTATGTCCAATGCAGCACTAGTTACAAGCCAAGTTATGGAAACAACCTAATGTCCAGGGACAGATGAGCAGATTAAGAAGATGTGGCATATATACACAATGGAATACTTCTCACCTGTATTAAAAAGAAATATGAACTCCTGTCAGTTGGGACAATGAATAAAACTAGAGGGGGTTAAGTTAAGCAAAATAAGTCAGAAGACAGACAAATGCTAGATGGTTTCAATTATATGTGGCATATAAAGAAACCAAACAAAGGATTAGGCAAAAGCAACTAATAAGAAAGCCTAGAAATCTAACTGCAGAACTGAGATGATCAGAGGGGAAGGGTGGAGAACAATGTGTGGGGGGTACTCAGTGGATTATCATGAAGGATTTTGAGTGTCTTAATTTTAGTTGTGGCATGGTAACATACCTCTGAAGAGTGTGACCTTATATCTCTGAATCATACCCAATGTTGTAAAGCAATGCTACTTCAAATAAAAAAATAGAATATTACCTGTGAATTAGTGTTAGATATATTGATAGAGATGGATGGATGGATGGATGGATGGATGGATGGATGGATGGATGGATGGATGGAGGAATACAAAGAAAGACAGACAGATAAATTGAGTGGATACCTGATATAAAAAAAAGTCTGGCCTTGATTGGACAAAAAGTACTAAGGAAGAGGCCATTTGCTCTATAATTTGATAAAGATTACATTCATTTATTGTAGATAAACATGGCTAGTCTAACTTTAAGGAAATCTATGAAAAAATGTTTATTACTAAAGCTTAAAGTAAGAGCATATTCTGTAAGGAATCATTTCCTTAAAAAATACTTCTGAAAGCACTGCATATCTTAATATATTTACAAGAAGATGTGTTTTAAGTATAATTAGGGAAAGAGATTATATAGAGACACAGGTGTTTGATTAATATGTGAAAATAATATAATCATATGCAAAAGACAATAACCAAACTGAAATATATTCACAGGCAATGAAGAAAATAATTTGCATTGTTGAAAACTAAAGCAGAGCTATAACACAGATTTGATAGATCCTCCAGAATATAGAAACAAAAGGACAATAAAGAAAATGATAGCAGAAAATGTGAAAGGTAATACAGGGAAATAATTGTGTGAGATAAATACTAGAAGTAATAATAGCTTGCTTGCATGCAGTGTCAGACAATTTCCTTGTTTTTTTTTTATTTATTGCTCACATACAATGATTTTATTTAACACATACAATCACTCAGTGGCAGGTTACATTATAATCTCCAAGCTGAAAATGCTGGGGCAGAGGGGGATTACTTGGCTGCTGGAAGTGGCAGAACTAGAATGGAAAATCAGACCCTTTGTCAAAGTACCCAAGATATTCCAACATCACCAGTTAGAATTTTAGTAAATATGGTTTAGTTTCTTGTCTATGGTTATTTTAGAAAACCATCACATAAAATAACATTCTCTCCATTGTTGCTATTACTTTTTGTGTACTTCAACTAAAAGGTAGATACAGAAAAACATCTCATAACTGTTTCTACCTGTCTCCCTATATTATTTTCTAAGTTATATTTTTCTACTTCTTTGCCCATCCTTTAATTTTAAATTACATTTAAAATTTTCATTATTTCCAGTTTTCACTTTTGCATGGTATATATTTTTGTTTTGATTCAGTATTTTCTATAAAATATATTTGCTGTAAAATGTTTGATCTAACCCTGCCATCTTGCTTTAAGACACATTCTTTTCATTGCATTTGGGGTTTTTGGCAGGAGAATTGAACAAATACATCGTCTGTTATTTTGCAAGAATCACTCAGCTATTCTCTTGACAGAAATTTGATTTCTATTTCCTTATACCTGAATTATTTAAAAGCAAAAAGTTGCCCTCCACTAATAATACATCAACCAGTAATATGGAAAGGACAGCACTTCACAAGGGAGTTGCTGGGTATAAAATTTGGCTTGTTGAATGTATGAGAAAGAATCCACAATAATTAATAAATTAGCTACACTGTGCTGGTAAAATATATTACCCTTTTAGAATGCAACATGCATCGAGTTCTCTTTCCTGATGTTCAGTATTAATCTCAAGATAAACATATCCACCCAGAGCTGATGTTTTTGTCTTTTCATTCTAGAAAGTGCTACCAGAATGATATTAGATAATCATTCAAATGTTAAACAGGAGTTTTGAACACATGCAGGTAGCTCTCAGAAATGAATCTGTGCTTTTAGACAGTCACCTGCTAATTGGAATGTGACTGGAATCCGCAGCATTTCATGATCAGGTCTAAAGGCAAGTCTCTCTGTGCCTGTTCAATAATTAATCATGCAAAGAAACAAAACAATAGTTGACTTATCTCTCTATTTTATGGACGATTCCTATGAAAATGGTAACAGTAGAAATGTCTTGTAAAATAAAATAATTCCTTACGCATCTTAATTAAAAATCATTGTAAAGATTAATGGATTTAAGTTATGCTCTGTCTTTCTATAAATTTTACATTACCCAGGTTCAGAAAACAAATTGAGATTTATCCAAGTTTTAAAATATGGCTTCTCCTATTTTTGTAATTATTGATGCATATTTGAAAATTGCAAAAAGCTGAATCATAAATCAATGAGTCAGTTACTTATTAAGTATATATTTTTTTTAAAAAATATAATCCCCTAAACACACACATGCACACACATACACTAAGCTGTTGCATTTGCTGAACTGGCCACAGGTTCTTGGGGCACTACCAGGTTATAAGGCATTGTGGGTAGGCTGCATCTCTGCCCATCTTCTAGGATAGCATGGGACACACAGTCAAAGTTGTTTTGTCTTTTTTTACATTTATCAAAGATTTTGAGCACAATAACTCTTCAATCACATGTTAACTCAATTTGTCATACTGTTTGTGGTTGGAGGAAATAAAGATAGAGAAAAATGAATGCTTTTGATGGCCTTAAAGACAATTTACAGAAATTGTAAATGACAATAGAGAGCATGCAACATATCAGGACAGTTTTCTCTTTATTAAACCTGAAATCAGCCCTATGAGTTGGATGGGAACATTATCTTGGCTTCACAGCTCAAGTGGTTCAATACGTAACCTTAGTCACATCACTAGCGAGTGAAGAAACATTTGAAATCAGATCTTCCCACCCTAACCCCAGAAGAGTCTTAGATAATATAAATGCAGTGCTGCTTCATTTTCTGTCTTACTGACTTTATAAGCTCACGTTTTATTACCATAGGTAGAAAAAACATCTATCTGGTTTCCTCTCAAAACAAGCAAATATTTATACCAAGATATTTATTCTTTTTTAAAACTGATTTCCTCCTTTTTTAACATTTTTATTTAAGTAACATTGATTTATATTACTCTTTAGAACTCTGCTTTAAATTAATTCAGAGCAGAGAATTTTTTTTGATTGAAGTATATTGAGGCAGATGTCACCCTAGAGATGTGTACAATAAACATGAATAATTCCGATTTTTTGGTTTTGAAACTATGAATTATTTAAACAACAATAAGAAACAAAACAGCATTATTGTTTTGGTCATAAAATTTTAGAGGCTAAAAAGAAAGACTATAGTTCAAAATGCATAAGTCAAATTTAAGACACATCCCGTCCAAGTTTAAGACACATCCCTATCTTTAATTTAAGATACACTGGAGTTTTCAGATACATGAAGGATGTGGTCCTGAAAGATCAATACCCTCAGTTACCCAGTGGGTCAGTCTTCCAGGTCCTTTTAAGTCCTCATTTAAAATTTGGAAATTGTATATAACTAAAGCAATATTACAGATCTTCTAAAGGAAATTGGGTCATGATTTATTTTGTTCTGTCACTCTCGTTATTTAATTCTGTGCTACTTTTTCATATTTAATCTCATATGATGTTTAACTACTAAGTCTCAGTTTCCTCAACTGTGAAACAGCATTAAGAAAATAATACTCATGAGACAGGCTGTTGTGATGAAAAATGGAAATACTCTTGCAAAGCATTTGCCTGTTGCTTGATACAAATAAGTTACCAGTGGTTATTAGACAGCATTGGTGATTAGCAGGCCCTATAACAATTCTGTGATGGAGTCACCACCTTAAACAAGAAAACTTTGATCCAGATAGTTATACTTGAAGAAGGCCATGAAAACACATGAAAAGATAAAGTCAGAAATCAATTAGTTGACAGGTAAATAACCCACAAGTTTGAGGTGTTGGGAGGAGGCAGGACTAGGGAGATGATGTTTGAAACACACACATAGATGAGAGAAAAGCAATCACAGGTCAAGTGATGTGTGGAGTTAAAGAAAGAATGAAACATCAGGTCTTTGTCACCAAGGACCTTGACCAGTATCCTCCTGTTTTCATCTCCACAAAGTATCTTATAGACATAATAATAGTTAACATTTATGAGCATTTACTATAAAACAAGCTCTAGTCTAAGCACTTTCTCTGAACTTGCCCATCAAGTCTTTGGTCTCTTTTACACTTTAGGAAACAGGCTCCACAAGTAGGTAACAGTGGTGGATTTCAACCTCAGGTAGCCTTACCAGAAAGACCTACATTCAAACATGAGCTTGCTCCTGCTAGACCCAGGGCATCTGAACCAGCAAATAGATGGGGGTGATAAGTAGATTGAAACAGGTGACTTGAGAAGTTCAGTGAAAAAAGCATTATTAAAATTCATTTTTAAAGTTCACTTTTGTATTGTCTTAGGCAGAAAGAAGTCACTCTTTGCATGTCTGTTTATGCATCTTCCTGGAAACTAACTCTTGACGTTCTTGTTTGAGTCTATGATGTTATGTGGTGACTGACAAACACAAGAGCCTCTTGCAAAATGGGCAGAGAGTGAGGAGAGAACAGTTGAGACAATTGACTTGTTCTATACTCTGATAGATCATCTATTTCCTTTTGTAGAAACATACAGATATCCTCCATTCAATGCAAACTTTCTGATCATATATATATACGTATATGTATATATATATATATATATATAGGCTTTATTCCAAGTGTCTACAAATGTGCTTAGTTCACAGTAGGAACTTGTAAACTAGTAGCTGAATAGATGTGTTAGCTTCAGATATCCAGGAACTTGTCTATTGGCGCTACCAGTCATCAATGATTCATAAATTGTGTTGTCTTGAAAGAATTGGTATCTCAGTCTTGCTAAAGGACGATGAAAGAACTCCTGCTCAGAGCTGTGTGTAGATTAAAGGGGTGGAGTGTCACGTGTCTCCATCTGTTCCTTGCAGGACTCAGGATTTGTTCATTGCTGTTCACCTTGCATGTGCACGTGCCTGTCACTGACCCTTAGTATATATGACATAAGCAGAGAATTTGCATGAAAATCCCAGTGAACTCCATGGAAATGGATCATGTCACTTAAATGTTTCTCCTCTGGAAATTTACCTCTTAATGGTCTGGTTCAACTCTTGACTCACCTAAATCTAGCTTTATCTCAATCACTAATTTTCATGCCTAATATATATATTTCAAATTACTTGAAGAACTAGACGCTTGCCAGGGAAAGCTTCCTGCTCTCATCTAGAGAGAATTAAGCGAGTGACAATCAAATCTTCTTCCATCAATAACCAATTTAAACCATTATCCCAATTAAATATCATTCTGAAAGCAATCTTAATCAATCTAGACTTGATAGGCTTCCGGAAAGAATCGCCTAATTAAACTCTCTATAGAATAAAATGATTCTGCCTCGTCAACCCAATGTGACAGGAAACCAAGAAATAGAGGAGAATATTTGGAAATTAATCTCCTGGGAGCACCCAACTGAATTCAAAGGCAATGATGTTAATGTGCAATGATTCACATGAAGCATTTTGAGACACACTCAGAACTGAGATTTACAGTCTTTCTTTCTGGAGTGTGGCCTTCATGCCTCCTTTCTCTCTTTTCTGCACCCTTTTACTTGAACTTCTGATTTTGTGTAAATCCAGACTCAAGTTCTCATGTCAATTCGTAAAACTGTCTGCCACTGTGACACTCATTGTTCATTCCACTGAGGTACTTTCTGAAGACATAAGTAAAGGTTACCCTTGAGCCCAGATACTTCCACTTCATGCCAGTTGTCTGCAGAGTCCTGTCCCTTCAGAGAGAAAAAGCCCTTTCTTAATATGCACACAATGTATTCTGACCTTCTGTTATCACTCTTATAATGCTTTCCTATGGCTGCTTTAACAAATAGGGGAGGAGGTGGGCTTCCCTGGTGGCACAGCGGGTTGAGCACCACACTGCTAAGCATTCCCAGCATAGCAAAGCCAGCTCGATGCCCCGCCTGGGAGGGAACCGACATGGCGCAGCAGACCTCTCCTGCCTCCCCCGCTGCTCCCCTCAGCAGTGGATTTCAGTAGATCTGCCTGTTCGGCTCCCCATCTGTCTGTGGTAGAATCCTCTCACCTCCGCAACTCTGGCCTGCACCCCAGCTCTTGTATGCATAAATAAATAATTCTTAAAATAAAAAAAAATAGGGGAGGAGAGGGAAGAATCAGGACAGGGTGGAACGAGCACAAGGGTCTATGATGGTGGTGCCTGGGTGAACTGGTGGTGGGAATTTCACGGGGAAATCATACATTGTACAAATATGATGGGTTCTGTAATAAATAGATATTTTAAAAATTAAAAAATAAAAGCATTTACAAAAGCAAAATAAATAAATAAAACAAATCATAAACAGAATGACTTAAAGCAACATAATTGTGTTCTATTAGGGTTCTAGACCTAGAAGCCTGAAGTTAGTGTAGCGCACCCTCTGGAAGCTCTAGGGAGAATCCTTTCCTTGCTCTTCCAGCTCTGACAGTTGTTGGGATTCCTTGGTCCATGGCTGCATTTCTCCCTATTCCATCTTCACTTACTTCTTTTCTGTGTGTTTGCGTTCACTTGTTCTCTTTTTCCTAAGGACACTCATGACGTCATTTAGGATCATTGGCTTAGTGGAGGGTGATCTCAAAATTATTAATTATATTTGCAAACGGCTTTCATAAAGGAAGTTCCAGGATGAGTACTCAGTAGACTTGGTATCCTTAGATGGTATTACTCAGCAAACCATATCTCCCACACCATGTCCAGGTAACAGCCTGAAATAGGGGGAACATCATGTATTGGGCACATGTTTAAATACAGAGAAGGTTCGAGCACACTGAATGCTATTTAGAACAAGTGGTTTAAATTTGTTTAATTTACAAAATGATGTTGTAAAACCCGAGGAAATATATTTACCCAGGCTATCCAATTAGATCTTCTGAGCTGATGGAAATATGACTGATGGCCCCCAAGTCAGGACCCCAGATTCTGTGCAGTCTTTCTCCATCGCACTTCTTGGACCTGATGGGGAGGAGATAATCATGAGACCCACAGTGAGTTGCCTCCCTCTTTCTTCCTTTGTGCCACCGAAGTCCTGCCTGCTGAAATAGAAGCTCTGTGGCCTGATGCAGGGAGTGAGGTGGCACGCACTCCCGGGGTCCTGCTAAGACAGGTTCTTAGTGACTTAGGGAGTCCAGCTGCCATTCGTACTGGTGAGGAGGGAAAACTCATTCTGGATTTATCCCCATGACAGGGAGGCTATCAGAACCCCTGAAGCAGCTTTCATTATGAAGCCCGATGCTCCTTAGGAGACAAATTATAAAGGCTGTATAAGTGCCTCAGCTGCTAGCAATTATTTTTTGAGTAAATGAGCAGTCCTTTAATAGGGGAACTGAGAAGAACACAGTGTTTGTGAAGAATATCTGCTTTATTGATTTTTTATCAAAAACACATTTTCTGACGTTAAAATGAGGTGTGCTTATTGACTACAATTTGGTAAATATACCAAAAAAATGTAAACAACATAGAAAAGCATAAAAGCAGTCTCTAAATATACCAACTCTGTTTAAACTCAAATCTCATGTATCCGGTCTAAACCATTGTTCTCTCTCACCTGGATTATTAAACTACATTCTGGCTGGGCCCTCGATTGCTTGTTACTCTTCTATCTACACAAAACCTTTGCACAACTGTAAAAAGTATTTCCTCTCATGACTTCCCAAAGCCTAATCCAAAGTCAAGTCCTTTCACAAATTACTTTCTAACCCAGGAGTCTGGTATCTTTAAAGTATGCAATTCCCATTTAAATCTCACAATCATTGCCTAGACCTGTGGGAACACTTTTAATTCCTGGTCCAAGTGACACTGCCCTCACCACAGGAACACTGAATATCATCACTCCCATCTCCTGAAGCACTTCACCCATCTGCTACTTTCACTCAATTCTCCCTACCTATCCCCTGAATAAAAATTTTAAACCACTTCTCCTGGGAATCTTCTTTTTTAAATTCATTTATGCATATAAGAGCTGGGGCACAGGCCCGAGGTGTGGAGTGGGGGGGTGAGAGGATTCACCAGAGACAGAGCAGGGAGCAGAACCAGTAGATGGACTGAAATACCCTGCTGAGGGGAGCAGCGGTGAGTCAGGAGAGGTCTGCTGTGCCATGAGGGTCCCCTCCCTGGCCCGGGATCAAACTCATACTGCAGTGGCTGCAGAAGACCCACAGTGCAGTGCTCAACCCCTTGCACCACCAGGGAGGCCCTGGAAGTCTATTTTGACTCCACAATTCTAGATTACATGCCCTGTTTTGGGCTTCACAACTGCCCCCACATCTTCAGTCACTGTCTTTACAATCTACGCGTTTCCCACCTGGGTAGATCAAATCCTCACTAGACAATATGCCCTCTAAGGGCAAGGGCTGTATCTGCCACACACAGTGTTTCTGAATTTATAATAGTACCTAACTCACTGAAAACACTCAATAGATATATAGCAAATATATATTGAATATTAGGAAAAAATAAGGTTAAGAACAAGGACCCTCAATCCATATTGCTTGAGTTCTCTCAGAGACTAAATCCAACTTTGGCGATTAGCAAGCAACTTAATCCCTCTGAATCTCAATTTCTTCATATGCAGATGATAATAAACACAGTGTGTGCTTGATGCAGAGTAATGTGACCTGCGATCATTTCCCTCTGTTAAGTGGAGACAGAATCTGTGACTTGCTCCTTGTCAATAGAATATGACAAAATGGCAAGATGACACTGCATCGATTAGGCCACAATATATGGCAAAGATGAAACAGATGTCTCATGACACATTCCATGATATCACACTGCTGGCAAGACGGACCCTGCTGCCCTCGAGGTTACGAGCGACCATATTCTGAATGGACCACGGAAAGGGTCACGGGGCAGAGAACTTCAGGGGGTGTCTTAAACCTCAGGCTGGCCTCCAACTGACTGCCAGAGTTGAGGGTTTAGTGATCAATTCACAGGATATTAATTTTGTCTAAAGTCTGAATAAATCTAGAGTAGGTTCTCTCCTTGTTGAGCCTCCAGAGGAGAATACAGCCCTGCATGTATTTAAAGTGCAGTTATAACTTTATGGGAGCCTAAATGGTTCATCTCATCAGTTCCCCATCACATAATGGTGTGAAGAGCAAACAGGAGTCAGGAGACTGGCAGGAGAAGAGGATGACACTTATATATTACTTAATGCCCACATATTCTCCCTACTCTTTCTCCATGTTTTCAAAGTTCATTTCTACTCCTGCCAGTGGATATCTTGGTGTTTATTCAAATTCCCAGTCAGGCAGTCCAGACAGTTTCTTTTGGTTAGATATCCATGACCTTCGAAGGGAAAGCTAAGCAGCACTTTCATCTACCTCCCTTGTCAAAAATTAGATCTTGGCTGCTTTGAAAATTTGAGGGAAAAAGAAAAAGAAAAATGGTCGCACAAAGAGAACAGGTGATGACGTTAGCTTCTATCTGGCCAGCCCTGTGGCATTTCTGGCTCCAGCAAGCTGAGGCCTTCATGACCTTCTCGGGAGGATTCACATCCTCAGCAGTTCTGCTCAGCTGACATGATGTAAACAGTGCTCCGTGGGCTGTAGGGGAGTCAGAAGGGAATAATGGGGTGCTGTTTGCCTTGGACAAATTTTTCTATTGTGATTGCCCCATTTTTGTCATGTTTGGACCTGACCCATTGCTGGGTTTCATATGCAATTAATATCAAAGTCTGTTTTCTTTATATAACCCCTGACTTGTCTTCACCTTACCTCTAAAAAACTTATGCAAAGATATAGTAGTTCTCCAAAAGGGAGAAAAAGGAAATTCCGATGAGCACATCTGCCTCCATCCTTCAACATGACTTCCTCTGTTCTATTCTCTTCTGAATTAGTAAACTAAAGGATGCCTCTAAAAATCCCATGAGCTTTCCTGATTATTTTGTACAAGAGGGAGAAGCCAAAAGCTGGATTTCTGAGACAATCACTTAGCTTTGGAAGGCAAAAGTATTCTCCAAAATTGGAGGTTCGTGACATCTCAAGGGTTACTGAGAGAACGTCAGAAAATGGAATCATCAGTTCATTGAATTAAAAAATATTTTGAATATATGAGCATATGTATATTTTCCCTGTGGAAGGAGTCATAACTTCATCCTTTACTTGTAAGACTAGAAACTCTACAAAAATGAAAGTATCAATGCTTTTAAATTTGAGTTCTATTATGATCTCAAAGGAGAGTACTGAACCTAACACTTTCTGAGGAAAATCTTTCCTTGAACAAGAAAATAGCTAAGCCTACTCTTATCTGGTACTGTTATAAAATTGAAGAATTCATTGAGTCTTTTCATTAGAAATAAAAGTGTTCATGATATATTTTCAAGTGAACCGCAGGCTATTTTGATCCCTAATCAAACTATTATTATGTTTGCTATAAAATGTACCATGTGCAAAGAGCCCATCTTTGTTATTGCACATTTATACTTCTTTATTGTATGGAATTAATTTTTTTATATTCTTTGGGGCTTTCTTATAATATGGATCCCCATTTCATCTAAGCTTTCCTGGAAAAGAAAGGAAAAAAATGCATACATATGAGCTAGAACTCAGCTATCAATTCCTTTTTCTACTTTTCCTTGTGCTACTCTCCCCTCCACACCAGACATAAGCAGGACCATGCTAAAAGCAGAGTGAGTAGGTGGAGGCAGACTATCTACAGAGTTCTTCCCTCTGACCTCAAATAACATGATCTTGCCATTAGTTTCTATTTCTACCAGTTATGGGTTGGTTCCTGGGGTTTTTACCAATTAGTCATCAATAACTGATAGAGAATAAAATATGAACTAGAAATGTGTGCTTCATATTCTTCTTGAATGAAATGTGATGGCAGAGATGCTGGGTGAGGGCAGAATTGCTAGGTTAAGAGTTTTCAGTATACAAGTGCAAGACTCAGTCTATTTTTCTGTGCAGATCAGAGCATCTTAGTAACTTAAATATGTAAACACAGCATTGATTTGCAGATATTTACTCTCTGGGAGACTGGATGCATTTTACCATCATCCTTTAATACTACAGATAATTATAACACATCCAAGAGAATATATGAGATATTACACTGAAGAATCAATTCTAAGTGCTTAGTACATTACGATAATAAAAACATGATTGATGCCTTCCCATATGGTAGGTACTGTGCTAAGCACATCATATACATCATTGTTTCATTTTCAAAATGACTCTGGGAAGTACACGATACGTTATTAACTTCACTTTATGAATGAGACAACTTAACTTGGAGAGATAAAAAAGGGAAAGTCACCTCACATCCGGAATATGATTTTAACCATGTGGCTCTGCTATCTCCAGAGAACTCTTAACAGAAACATAATGGGTGGGGGGTAAGCAGAGAGGTGGGTGAATAGCCAGATCATCCAGCAAGAATAAGAACAAAGGGAAACTCCATAATGTTAATTAATATTAAATCATTATCAGTTCCCTGGCTTATCTATACTATCGCCATAATCATACTGAAAATTCTAAGTCTGATTTTTGTTTTGTTTATGCTACATAATGGGCATATGCTCATTCTGTAAATATTCATTTGTTTTTAACTAATATATTCATTCTAAGAAAAATGTAGCTGCAAACCTCTATATTTTCCTCTGCAGTCGTACATGTCAACTCTGAGATGCTTCAATTTTAATTTATTTTGAAATACCTATTTCATTATCATAACATTTTAATCCACCATGAAAACTGTCTTTTAATATCCCCGCCTCTCAATAATTGCTCTTGATTCTAAATTACAACTGTGACTATTGCACAGATACTACTAGGAACCTTTCTGGAACAGCTACTTGGAAGCATTGTGTTTCCTTTACTCCACACTCAGGCCCATCCTGTTTTGCAAAAGTTGTCCCCCAGCTTCTGGCTGTCCCCCCAGCTTCTTGTCTGTCCACCCAGTTCTACTGGATTTCTCCCTTTGTAATCTTGTCAGTTTCCTCTTATTCACAACATTATTCATTCAAGAATAATCAAGAACTTGGAAAAATAAAATCAAGCAAATACAGAGTTCTAGATAATCCTAAAGGTCTTGACGATCAAACATTCAGTAAAACAGCAATTTCTAGGCATTCTCGCACATTCTTGAGAGTTCCCTATATTTGCCTCCATTTTAGTAGCAAATACCTATCTGACCCGACAGTCTACACACTAGACAGTCCAAAAATTGCATCATGCATTGAAACAAAAACTTGAGTGTGCACACAACTCTTGTGTGATATGCAAAACAAGATGCTTGGGCCATGTAGACTTTGCCACAAGGCTGCAGAAACACAGCCATCTGGTCTGGTCTCTCGTGACAGGCTTTTCATTGCACTTTCATATCTATCCTTTTCCTTTTAACTTTCCCATGCTCTACTGTCAGGGGAAGGATCCCAACCCACTGCTTTGCCTGCCTCCCTCTACACAAGTCTTCAGGATTTTGACTCTGTTGACAGGGTCCTCAATAAACCTGATTTCACAGAATGTTCCACCTCCTAACCCCAGCTGTCTCTTAAATCATAATATCAGCCTATACAGAATTATAGCTTTAATTGACCTCAGCTTTGTCTCTCCACCAATATACCTCCCTTCTCTCAGTAGAGTATTATTTAACTTATCCCTTCTGCTTTATTAGTTTTCCTTATCACCTTTAATATCACCTTCCTTTTACAGTTCACTTCAAATTATACTTCTACAAAGATTCCCCCAAACACTGTCCAGATCTCATATTCTAAGCAGACAAAGGATTGGACAACGTAAAATAATTGGCGTTTTCTGTCAGAACCCCCATAGAGCTTCTTGTGTCTTGTATTTAACTCTGGGGTCAGACCTAACTCTGAACATCGGCCCTTCCACCTGTCAGCTGGGTAGTGGTGACAAAACCAGACCACTTGTCTGAGCTTTCCTTTTCTCATCTGTATCTAATCATCCTCCCTTGTAGAAATACTGTAAGCATGAAGTGAGAAGGATACCTCATGCACCTTTATAGCATGAATATGATGAAAAACCAAGTTATGGAGTGGGAGAAAATATTTTCAAATCTAGATCTGATAAAGGATTAATATCAAAAGTAAATAAAGAACTCATACAACCCAATAGCAAAATAGATTAAAAAGTGGGCAGAGGAACTAAACCTTTCTCCAAACAAGACATATAATTGGTCAACAAACACAAGAAGGGTACCCAGTCACCATCCAGGAAAGGCAAATCCTAACCATAATGAGTTCTCACTTCACGCCTGTTAGAGCAACTATCCTCAAAAGGACAAGAGACAAAGGGTCTTGGAGAGGGCACAATGAAGGGCACCCTGTCCTCTGTGGCTGTGAATGCAAATTGCACAAACACTTTTGGAAACAGTGTGGAGGGGCCACAAAAGCCTGGAACTACTGTGTGACCCAAAATTTCACTTTTCAGATACAAACCCAAAGGAAACAAATCATTACCTTGAAGAGATTTCTGCATCCCTGTGGTCATTATAGTTATCTTGACAATAGCCAAGACGTAGAAATAACCCAGGTGGAAAACTGATTGATAAATGCATAAAAAAATGAGAGTATATAGATAATGGGTTATCATTTAGACAAAAAAAAAAAAAAGAAATTATACCAATTGTAACAACATGGTGGATCTTGAGGGAAGTATGCTATGTGAAAGGTCAAAGAAGGATAAAAGTTGTATGATCTCACTTATATGTGAATTCTAATAAAACTAAACTCAGGGAAACAGAATGGATAGGTGGCTGCCAGAACTTTGGAGTGGGGGTGGAAGCAATAAGTGAAGGAAACCAATAGGTATAAGATAGATGATATAAGATACTTCCAGATGTAAGATAGATGATTTGGGGAGCTATAATGTAGAACACAGTGACTGTAGTTAGCTGTATTATGTATTTGAAAGTTGCATATATACTAGATTTAAAAAGAAACTTATGCCCACAAAAGAGGCTAGATATTAATGAATCCTCATTTTGATAATAATCATTTTGCAACTTAGACATATATTAAATCACTCTTTATACCTTAAAGAAACACTTAAATTGACAAATTATGTGTCAATTAAATGTTAGTAAAACTGGTGGGGGTGATTTGTATCTAGTTTTCTTTTTCCAAGCTTAGTTATCTTTAATGTTTACCTCCAGCCCTTCAATGTTTAAGTATTGTGGCCCAGGAAATTGAAATTAAAGTATTAAAATCTTATTACTAGAAAAACTGCAGATTTTCTGAACTATTGGAAAACTAAGTTTGTGCAATAATTGGAAGTTTTGATTTAAAAATCAAATATCTAACCAATTATCAACTTATAAGATCAAAAATTCATCTCATAAAATGATGTGTTCAATGGTTTCTTTTGGTGGAGTTAGGAAACTGGAATGGTAACTCGATAGGTTTGGCCCATTTCCAAATTTTCTGCTTTAATCCCATGGACGTGGTAATAGTATGACCCCTTGAGAAGGGAGACAGAGCAAAAAATGTCCATTTGTAGTAAGAAAAACAAGATTGGATGTGCTCATATCTTAGATTATTTATGTAACCTTTAAAGCATTAGATATGTTTGAATAAAACACCATCACTTGATTTCCTTAGGTGACGGTTTCATTAAAAATTCCTTCTGCTGAAATCTGGAAGGCATTGCTGGCTAAGGGGGTCAGGGTTCACAATTGAAACTGCTATTGCAAAACACGTTTGAAACTACCAGAAAAAAGCAAAATGAAACTAAGGCATCTGTTGTTCTGTGTGTGTGTGTGGGTGTGGGTGTGTGTCCACGTTTCTTACATGAAGTTTAAAAAAGAAGTCAGTATAAGCATGCGAATGGCAGGAAGGGGAGCATGGGGGTGCAATATTGAGATTTCAATAGGTATTTCGTGTATTTCTCCACTGCTCTGGCAGTGATAAGAAGGTACAGAATGAAGACCTTCATGGCAGTCTGGAGGGAGGTAATCCTTGGCAAGAGAAAGAAAAACAAACCACAGCGATCTCTGATGATTTATTAGAGTCATAAACATAAATCCTAAGCCAGAACTCTCAGGCCATCTCTTTATCTTTTGGAGCAGCCGAACAGAGCTTCTCTACCTGTCCTGTGTTTCCCGTCATTCACAGGGAGGGTCCTCTGGGGTGATGCGAGGCAGTGCCGTGGGTCGCGCAGGGAGCTGCTTGTCAGCTAGAATGCCTGACTTCCTCCTCGCCGGGCTGTGGAATGCTGACCATGATGAATGGGCCCCGAGTAACGGCGTTGTTAGCATCGGGCATCTGACAAGGAATCATCAGAATGTCTTACTCAAAGAATTCCAGGGAGCAGATTTTTTCATTGGTTTCTTCTCTCAACTTTTGTCCCAATCATTGAACATCTGATGCCCAGAAATGAAGCAGAATTGTATGTCACACAGCTCTTAAATCATTTATTCAGTCCATTCTTACTGAATATTCACCACTTTGGTAAACAGAATAGGTGGATAACTGCTTTCATGGAGCTTATCATTTATGCAGAAAACAGTTCAAGTAAAATCTAAGGCTCTTGATAAACAGACAAAATATCGGATAAGGAGCTAGAGAAATGAGCTGCAGGAGGTACCTAGTTGTTGTAGATAAGGTCTGGGGTTCTATGATATGAAGGTATTTGATCCAAACTCTGAACAATAGAAGGAGTAAAGAAGCCATTTGGGATAAGAGATTTTCAGGCAGAGGGAACGGCATGTGCAAAATTCCTGAGTCAAAGCTAAAGTAAGAAAAAAAAGATGTGAGTTTGATATCAGGGGGCCAGACCACTAAAGGATTTTTAAGTCAAAAGCATGTGCATCATCACACTAGCGAGATGGAAGGCCTCGGGAGGGATTTTGAGAGGAGAAGTGACTTCTGTCTGCAGGAAGAGGCAGGAGGCAAAGCCCGGAAAGGGAGCTCGGAAGAGGCTATTGCAGTTCTGATGGGGCTCAGGCGGTGTCTGTGAAAGGCACAGATTCTGAATGTGTCTGAAAGGCAAGTGCAGAATGGAAAGAGTGGATGGGAATGTGAACTATGACAGAAAGAGAGGAAGTAAGTCTGACTTGATGGGGCATTAAGAACTAGAAAAACAAAGGTGACATTTGTTGAATTGCTGGTTTTCTTTTTTGCTAGTACCAAAACTTCTTTGCAGAAATGAGCGTTATCTTTCAAAATGCATTTTTAAGGTTATCTGCTTGTTATAGTCACAGTGCTCAGCCCAAAGCACTTGAGGTCCTTAGGAATTCCAGTCAATTTATGAGCCACACAGGATGCTCAGTTTCACTCTCTTCCAGATCTTTCGAACCAAACAGTGGAGTATATTTACCTTACTGTTGACTCTTGAAAACCTGACTTGCAATTTGTTAAGCATGAGAGTGTTCTAAAATTGGAGACATGAGTAAAAAGACAGCAAAAAGACAAGGCTAAAATTTTCACTGAAACATTCCTTGTGCAACTAATGAGTAATTCCCAACAAAGGGAATTACTGCCCAGACACACCCACCAAGGTGGCCCTGCTTGGTTGTTCAGATCCCAACTATGCATCAATTTCACTTTACACAGTGTAGCCGTAATAGTGATAGAGTATTTCTCAAATAAATGTGACCCAGTGTGAACACCGGAGTTTCTCAGGAGAACTCGGAAAGTCAGTTAGGACTGAATTAACTGCAGATAAAAGGAGGAAGGGAGAGACAGAGGGGAGGAAGAGGAGAGGTCAGAAGGAAAGGAGGTGTGCGGGAGGGAAGAAGGCAAGCAAATGTTATGTCTTATATATTAAAGGATATGCCTGTCCCAAATAACAAGAAATCTCAAGATCCCACCCCAGACAGATGGCCTTGCTCGGGGAAGTCATGACCCAGGCTGCTCCTAGCCTCCTACTGTACTGTGTTAGCATGTGGCTTTTATTCTTACGATTACAAGGGATGTGATCTAACCAGCTTTGTGTCTCAGTTCCAGGAATGAGACAAGGGGACTGGAAAAGGATAAAAGCAAAGTCATGGTCAACCTGAGTCTTTTCTCTCTAGCAGGAAAGCAACAGTCTCACTACAAGGTGCATTCTGTCGAGTTCTGTTTGTATCTAAATTCCGGAATGGTCTCACATGGACACCATTAACTCTAAGACATCTTGGGTATAAGAGAGTTTTACTCTTTTCATGGTTGTAGTTGATTATCTTCTTTCTTTTTTCACAATGTACTGAAGAACAATTTACATACTGAAAGATGTGTGTATAAAAAAAGTGAAGCTTTAAAGGCAGAATCTACCAGTGCAATCTGCACCCACACCAGACACAGAGCATTGGCACACCCATGCCCTCACCGGAACCACCTTCCAGCCACTGCATCTGAAGGTGATGGGTATGCTTTGTGGGGGGCACATGACTGGCCTAGATGCTTTTAGAAATGAAGAAAACAATGGCTGAAACTAACAGTGCTGGTCACAGAAACATAACAACTACGTTGAAATTGGAGAAGGGGAATCCATGAGGCCTGTGGGTATGACGAGATGGAGTGATGGATGGGCCAAGACAGCGGCCCTTGCCCAGGTGTATGGGCCTGGAGTTCTAAGAAGCAAAGGGTGTGAGTAGCCTGCGACTTCAGTCCAGAGCTAGATTGCACCTTGGCAGAAGTACCCAACTGCGATGGCATGAGGCTTATTTCCCAAGACCTGTTTTGTGTCCATTTTTTTGTTCTCAGAATGCAGAGTCCTGGCATAGTATAAGCATACTTTTAAATGATCCAGCAAGAAAAACAGATTTGGGGGACTCCCTGGTGATGCAAGGAGTTAAATTGCAGCACTCTGAAGCTACCCTCAGCTACTGCAGCACAAGTTCAATCCCAGGCCAGGGAGCTGACCCACAGGGCACAGCATCCTCTCATATCTTGCCCACTACTCTCCTCTGCTGTGTATTTCAGTAGATCTGCCTGTTCTCCTCCCTGCTCTGTCTCTGGTGAACTCTCTCACCCACTCCATACTACACCTCTGGCCTATAAGGCAATTCTTATGTACATAAATAAATGACCTTTAAAAACCAAACAAACAAACACACACAGATTTTAAGAAATAAATTGTCAGGGCTGAAAATCCAGTTCTATGGCTTAATAGACACAGATGCTTCAGGCACTGTAAATTCCTCATCAATAAAATAGTGACCGTGCCTCTACACAGATATTTTAAGGGGAACGCACTACATGTGACTGCACAAAATTGCATGGGGATTACAATTAATGGCAAGTATATGTAAATTTTAAAATATTTTAATAAAAAAAAAACAAAAAAAAATGCTAATTTGGTATGTTGCTCCCAGTTGCCAAAGAGAATTGAAAATTTTTCACAGCTGTGCTCATCCCCCTCCCAACTATGATGTACTGGGGCATTCAGGGGGAAATATCCCGCCTTTAGAGTAGAAAACTATATGCTCTTTAGAAGATGAAATTGTTTCTATTTTGTTTACCAATATACTGTCAAGACCCAACTGGTAGCTGGGACTTAGTAGCAGTGAATGACTGGGGGGTCGGGCAGAGTGAAATCTATAAAGTGGGAAGCGAGTGCAGCTTAGGTTTGCAAGCTGGAGCTCCATAAAGTACATAGCTAATTTTGTAATTGAAGACACAGCAGGAGCAGGTAATAACTCACGCCACACACTATTAAAGTATAGCACGCTGGCCAGAGCTACTGCTCAAGCTCTCCAGACCAAACTGGAAAGCCTCCAGATTGATGGCCTTCTCTACTTTATTAGGTGTGCTCACTTAATGAGAGAAGGTTTTTTTATTTCTACTTCTCTGCACCAAGTTCATCCTGAGCAATGTAGCTCAATTATAGCCTGGACCTCTGAAGGCCCAAGGTTTCATCCAAGAGTGGAAGATTTATGATTAGGAGTCCACTCAGTTGTCTGGGGTCCTTAGATAGCCAACGCCATTCAGAAACTGTGACCGTCTTCAGAACACAATTTCTTCAGTCAACTGCAGACTTGTCTCTTCCTGGAAGATTGAGAGAAACTTGATTGATGATTCCTTCAGGGCTATCAATTCCCCAAAGCAACCTGTTTCCCCAAAACTCTGAAAAGCATCCACTTTTCTGAGAGCCTGTTCTCCTAAATGGTCTGAGAGGAAAAAAGGTAGAAGGTGGAGATTCCGCATAGCAAAGGCTTCTCCTGGAAATGCGAAATAAATTAACATACTAGAGGCTGACAATGCCACAGGATGAAAGAATCTGTTCAGTTTATTTCTGTGTGCATGTTCCCAACTTCTTGTCACTTAGCAAGGACTAATCTTTCCAGGGTCCACGTTGAACAAACTTCTAGAAACCAGTGGTCCGCAAAGTGTGTCCTGGTGGCGCTTTCAAAGGGTCTGTGAATTCAAAACTTTTCAGACAAATATAATCTGGTTCACCACATTCTCACTTCTTTCCACATTCCAGTTTTCTCATCTAAAAAGTTGATAATTATAAGAACCATTTCTGTCATTAAATTTATCGGTGGTTAGGCAGCACACAGAAGCTTCAGATTTGACAGTTCTTATTATTCTGTGTGCTGTTAATAATCATAAGAATAGGTTCTGTTCAGAGTTCCTATTGACCCCAAACACAGAGATTGAAAACAATTACCATTTTATTATATCTTGCAATTCCAGAGGTCATCATGAGGTATCCTCTCCTGCCTTTTGGGGGAATGGGGAGTGCATTGGATGTTTTAGTCAGATGGCAGCTATGGCTGGGGCTGCAATGCATCTTACTCCCCTGTGCTCCTTCACTGGGCCCCTCTCCACATAGGGGTTATCCTCCATGGTCTTTTCATGTGGTGCTTCTAACACTCTCTACTTGGTTTCTTCTGTCGTGAGTCAGGATTTCAAGAGGAATGAAGCAAAGACCCAAGATCAACAGACCCAGAACAGTGCATCCTGCATATTTTATTGATCAAATCAGTCACAGGTTCAAATGAAAATGATGTAAGTTCCTTGTCTTGAAGGATACTGGTTACCACAGGTATGATTAGCTTAAACTCCAAATGCTAAACACAACTAGTCGTTATTAGCTATGATGCCAAGGTCACAGATTCTTTCAAGGAGATTTGTCATCTAGACAAAGGCTTTGTGACACAGTGCTGATAGGAATCCTGTAGTTACATATTCAGACAACATTGTGGTGGATGCCATATTGGGAAAGTGAGGAATACGGGATCCACAGAGGAAATGATATGTATTGTTCTGGCTACTACAATAAAAAGGCAGCAGCTTTGATATAAGGAAAATTGGAATTCAGCATGGGGCTCTCGTGTTCAGCAGGTCAGTGACAGCAAATGCTGAGATTTTCTAAGACTTAGTTGGGTCACCTGTGCCTGCACCTCAGGTATTGAGTCTGTAACAAACCACTGCAAAACCGAGTGGCTTAAAACAAAATCACAAGACTTATTCATAGATCTGCAAATTGGACAAGGTTCAGTATGTAAAGTTTTTTCTGCTCTTCTCACCGTCAGCTGGGGATGCTCAAAGGCAGGCGGCTGGAACATCTGAAGTCTTGCTCACTCACATGCTGGCACTGGGACTTGAACATCTGTGCAATGGAACAGCTGGGGCTCCTTGAGTTAGTGTCTGTGTCTCCATATGGTTAGTAAAGCATGTTGAGTTCACAGGAGCTGAACTTCTTCCATAGGGGTTCATGGCTCACAGACATGTGGGAGAGATGAGAGAGAGACAGGCAGAGAGAGAGAGAGACAGACAGACAGAGAGAGAGAGAGAGACTGGAAACTATATTGAATTTATATAGCTTTCTACTCATAGTGAGTCATTTAATGTTGATACAAATTCAAGGGGTGGGGAACTAGATCCCACTTTTGTGGGAAGAGTGTCAAAGAATTGGTAGACATGTTTGAAAACTTACCAGCTAGGGTAGAATGCGATCTACCCTATTTAGCAGCTGATTCAATCAATGTCAGTAGCTACTCACTATACATTCATTTCCTCTTTCTCCCCACCTGACCCACATCTTCCCACTATATCCCCACTTCCCCCACTTCAATTTCCCAAAATAACTATCTGAAAAGATTCGGGTAGAGTATCATTTCAAAATCCCTCTCTATTGTAGCTCTCCCTAGAATTCTCCAGTACTGCTCAAGCAGATTCCTCTGTGTTGGCCTTCTCAGAAGATTCAAGTCATATTTTAGAGGGGCTAGTTTGATACAGGATGAGCCAGGCAACAGTTCTCTTACTGGGACACCAGTCTCAACCCTACCATCTGGCCATAATTCAACTTGCCATTGGGTAGTGTGTTGGGTACTGGAAGCTCCAATATTGAAATGCAGCCCAGAAAGGCTTAAGAACATCCTGCAGACAGTCGTTCAGGTCTGCTGGAGACAGAGGGTGAGTCCACAGTGGACTCCATTGTTCATGCTGCTGCAAGTTTCCTGGACAAATGTGGGCAGACATCTCTGTCAGTCTGAGTCTTATTCTTTTTGTTCTTCCTTAAATCCACTGTCTTGGCTTCCTGGACAGTAACAAATCTTTAGGATTCAGCTAAATATTATCAACTCAATTTCATTTGGATTCTCTCAAGGTATAGTCCTCTTCTCTGTGCCCCCCCCCCACACAAATATGGCTCTCTATTATGGATTTGATAATGCTTTAACAATTCATCTTTGTTTTCTTGTCTGTCTCCCCTTCTAGGTGTATGCCTCCTATGGAGAGAGAAAACATTTGTTCATAGTTCAGTTGCTCACCACTTCTTCCACACAGTATATGCTATATAAATATTTTCTGAATGTATGAGAAAAATTGACCATGATGACATCATTTGTTCTTCCGACCTGAACCACTTATGACTGCTGTAATGCTACCATAACAAAAACCAAAAAAAAAAAAATAGAAGTATCATCTAGGATGCTGTGATAGACTCTGTCATCTATGGCCCTGAACAGGATAAGTGGGCTGGGAAATTAATTAATACAATGGCTGTTGAGTATTACAGTGTTTGTGGTCTTTATTTAGAAATCTGGTGATGCTTTTGTGACCAGAAATATGCCATAATAATATAAGCACTTGTTTTCGTCCATTAGGGTAAAATTGGTTTCCTTTTACATTGTTTCTCTTTTAAAGAAACCATTTCTAAGAATGTATCCTTGATATTAAGTGAGGACTTACTATCATCCGTTCTTTGCGTTCTCTAATTTCAGTTGAGTCTAGATAAATGATCATTGCTATTAAGGGGAGAGTGATTTGTATAGCAACAAATTTGAAATGATATCACAAGTACTGAAGGAATCATGGGTTTTATATTTGCTTATTTTTTTTGGTGGGGGGGAGGTTATTTAGCCTGGAGAAACAAAGATTCAAGAGTCAAACACCCAATGATATTTGGTTTGATTTGTGTAAAGGACTGTCTATTGGAAGAGAGATTCAAGATTTTTTAAAAATTTCATCTATGGGGGAATTTAACTTCCGATAGATAGAATTTGAAAGAAAGGCATTAAATATATAAAAGAAAGCAAAGGCACACACAAACATTATAAGCCTGGGCTTTGGCATCAGGCAGAAGAGGTTAAACTCTTCTAGCTATGTTGTTTGAGGCAAGTGACTTACATGACTTAACCATCATGAACCCCATTTCCATGATTTCTAACATGGAGATAATACCTACATCACAGGGAAAACTGAAGGTTAAATGAAGCAAGATTTATCTAATGTTTAACCAGGTACCATGGCCATCATAAAAGCCCAATTAATATAAAGTTGCACCTGATTATATTTTTAGATGTTTCTAATTCTTATTTTGTGGGTATGAGAATTTACAATCTACAAAGAGAACAGAGTTCTCAGATTATCTAGCCTCTCTGTGCAACAGAGCAGAGCTTGAACTTAGTCTTGTACAGAAGGCAGTGTGTTCTCAGGCTGCCAGAGAAGGTTCTAGAAATGTCAGAAACCTGGAACCATTATCCAGGAAGGAAGGGAGAGAACTGAGAAAAGAGGAGAGGAGAATAAATTCACAGTGGTATAAACCGTGCATCAGAATCTTTACTTATGCTTTGTTTTCATTTATTGTCCCAGCAATCCTGCAAGTAGTGATTATTTTCCCTTTTAAAAGTTTGAAAGCTGAGGTGACATGTTTGGTGTAAATGAAATAAGGACAAATGAATTTTAACAAGTCACTTGACAGAACTCACACTGTTGTTAAGAAAAAAGAGATTAGTATGTCTGTGTTCTTTATGAAGCTTTGTTATACACAGAGCTGAGGATTTAATACAGTAATGACTGCAAGGTCACAGAAAGGAGTGGAACTGTAAGTTATATGCCTACTGGTCATCTGTATGTCTTTTTTAAAGAAGTGTCTACTTAGATCCTCTGCCCAGTTTTTGTTTCTGTTGTTTTTGTTGTTGTTGAGTTTTATGAGTTCTTTATATATTTTAGATATTAATTCCTTATAAACACATATGGCATGCTTGTTTCTTCTCCCATTCAGTAGTTTGTCTTTATTTTTGATGCAAATTTCTTTCAGCATGATGTAGCCCATTTGTTTATTTTTGCTTTTGTTTCCCTTTCTGTTGGAGTTGAATTCTCAAACACATCTCCAGAGCCAATGACAAAGAAACTATTGCTTATGTTTTCATCTATAGATGTTGTGGTTTCTATTCTTATATCCAAGTCTTTAATCCATTTTGAATTAATTTCTGGGTATGGTATGAGATAATGGTTTAGTATCATTCTTTTGCTGTGACACTCCAGTTTTCCCAACACCATGTGTTAGGCATTTAATTCTCTCTAATTCACATAACTCTAAATGGGGTGGGGCACAGTGGAAGTGAGATGAAAAAGACTCATCTACCTCTAACATTCTTATTTTTCTCCTATGCAAGGGAACAAACTGCCACAGTCAAATCCTCAGAAGGTCAAAGGGTCAGAGAAAGATCCTTTGAATGCTCCCCAGGGATATTTGACTAGAAAAAGAACAGCCCACAGGTTTGGTGGAATAATTTCTGGGTGGTTATCAGAACATCAACTCTCTACTTGAAAGCATGTGTGTTCTGACCCAGAGAGACACTGTGCTAGGAAGGAAAGCATCTAGACTTGCAGGCAGAATCTGAACTTAAACTTGGACCCTCTTCATGATGTGATGCGTAAGAGTAAATGAGCATCCTTGGGTCTTGCTCCCCCCATATCTACAGTGAAAAAAATGGGAGAGTAATTTTCGAATATACTTTCCATTTGAAAATGTTATTGTTCTTTCTCAAACAGCAAAATCCAGTGCAATGCATGGCATCTGAATTATGTATTGTTCTACAAATGTGGGTTCTCCAGAATCTCAGACAATCGAAATACCAACAAACATTTCCCAGTCTCATGTGGTCCAGCGAAAATGCTTTCAGATTGTAAACTTTGATGGTAATTTTAACTAATTATTACATTTCTCTCTTGACTGAAAATTTTGGCACGAAATTTAAATAAAATGTAACTTGGACAATTTGGGAATTATAAACCAGTGACAATATTTTTCTACCTCAAAATAAGGTTGGTAGGTATTTTGGCACAACTTGTTCAAGAAATTGGCTTTAACAGGAGAATAAGGAGATGGGTTCAGTGGCTATCAGGAGGGTTTCCCAAGGGGTTATATAAAATACATTCAAGGAAATTATTTTAGAGCGTCCTTCTTTTAAATGCAAATGGAATTTGAAGTTGTCCACTGGCACTTTCGATCCCAGTGGAGTTTTATAACCACATATTATTTTATCATTTTTCTTCTCCACCATGTGCCCAGAACACCCAGGCAACCAGACAACTGAATTATTCCTCTTTATTTTTCAATTTTGATGCAAGGCAGTCTTTTTGTAGGAGATAAGGCAAATCACTATTGCAAAGCAGTTTTGCAATCCATTCTGGATTCTTGATGTTTACACATGAAAATCTTTCAACAATAAAAGACAATGATTGTCTATGAAAATACAACCTATCCTCCCTCTCCTTCCCCCTCATAAGCATTTCATCGGGAAGAGTTTTTTCAGATGAATTTACAAACCCTTTGAAGAGAACTTCATTTTATAGTTATTTTATCTCAATTATAATACTCAGCTGCAACTAATATAAACAATTTATCCTCACTTAAATGTGCAAATAGTTTAATAAAGGTCCCAGATAATTATAAACAATCAGGTAAAACTTATTTTGCCTAATTTGTAATAAGTTGTATATTGGTGTTGTGGACACAGTGTAGTATTTTTATCTGACCCAAGCATTCTGGGTTTTGGTGAAGTGTAGGGATCTTAATCTTAATCCACATGGTTATCACTCCATAAGTGAAAGAAAACGGAGAGATGTGACATAATTTAGGAATAATGAAGTACTAATCCATGCAGTATTAAGTGGAGCTAAGAAAAGTTAGTGACACATTTTGAAAGTGGAAGATTCTTGAAAGAAAAAAACTTTAAATTGTAATATTTTAAAGCAAAAGGGGCTAGCAACTCGTAGAAGGGGGTTGAAACTGGCATTGTGTGAAAATAGTCAGCTACAGAAGATGCATGGACAAGCACAGAGATTTGTAGGGATGGATACATATTTTCAGAATCTTACTGGATTCAGACATGGCATCAATAAAGGTCATGTTATTGTCACTTTTACTATCATTAGTAAAGGATGTTATAAGACAGAACTATGAAAATACTCAGTACACACACCATTTTTCCTCACCATTTTTCTCACAAAATATATCAAATATACATGTAAACAAATTATACTGACAGCAGACATTCCTTACATGTCCTCTCTGCTATATTTTTAGACTTGGTCTTTAACATTAGCATGAATTTTCATGGTAGACACATGTTTTGAGAGCCCCACACTGTGGTAGAGTGGGAAGAAATCTTTCATAAAATTAATTTAAGCCAAAACTCTTCTACTTTATTATGGAAACTGTGTAGATCACTTATACTCCCTGAACTTAATCTTCATCTTAAAACAGAGATTGAAAATGCTTTATGCCCCAGCATTATCCTGCAACACAAATGGGATGATGTCCATGTTCATGGAAGATGTTGCATGAATATGAATGTAGTAACCAAAGCAATAAATTATTATGATGCCCCAACAAACATATGGACACTTCTGCTAGAACCTCCACAATTATACAATCATATGAGACACGGTATGAGATCATTACTTTAAGGCTGAATTTTTTCTTGACATGTTTTATGTGAAATCAAATCAGTTTTATGCATATAAAATTGACATTTAAAAGAGAATTAAAGGTGCACAAGATGGGTATAAAATCGCATATGAAGTGACTACTTCCTCAAGTACAATAAATATTTTTATCCTGACTTAGATTCAAATCTTCTATAACTCATCATTAAAAACTGGTCATAACGTTCTCCCAACACATCCAACATTGACTGTTACCAGTAGTAGAAGTCATCCTTATTTGAAAATGGATTGGATGTATAAGGAACTGGTGACCGTCAATCTGAGAGTAAATCCTTAAAGAGTGGAGTGACTACACTGGAACCAAAATAATGACTTTTTCTCTTTTATACATTTGGTTCAAAGAGTGACTCAGAAGGAAGTTTGAAATCATTCTGAGTAACAAATGTAACTGAATTAGTTTTATTACCTTTACCTTTGGGGATATAGAACACCTTTGGCTAAAGGAAAAAAATGTCAAGATCATTTTTAACAATCAGACTTAATGCATTGCCATCATGTCTCATCCCCTGCCTCTCAGAAAGAATGCAACTGGGTACGGGGTCTTCCAAGTGGTGTAGATGAGATAAATAAAGTACTCACACATGCACAATTTTCTGTCTCACCCTTGAGCTGATGTTTCTAGAATTTACTCTTGCTCTTGGTTTTTATGCTCAAATAATACCTATCTACTGACGCTGGAGAGATGCTATTAATGGAGATGAAAGACAAGAAGCAGTGAGCATTAGCCTCTGGGGCTCATGGAATGATACAAATCAGTTTGGACAATCTCTGTTTATAATAAATCTTGAAATGAGTTAGCCTCTCTGTACTGCCGACCCCCGTGTTCAGACATTCAGCCTGCAGAGCACAGACGTTGCCTGGATGCTGTCACCTTGGATTATGCAACTGGATTCTTCTCTGTCTCCTTGGTCTGACTTTTCTAACTGGTTATCACTCCCATGATCCATCCCTCTTTATCTATTTATCACACATGAACTGACACTCTTCCAAATTCTTCTATACCAGCATCTGGCCTATCTCTAGACAGTACCCAAGAGCATCTTCCCACTCCCTATAGGATCACTTCAATTTTGATCCTACCTGTTTACAATGTGGCCTTTATCTCCACCCTCCTGTCTTTCAGGATTAAGACTTTATCCCAACATACATCACATCCGCCTACATCCAGCATCTCATCTGTTCTTATTTGTGAACTCATGCAGAAGATATTTCCCACCAGGTGTTTCCTTAATCATGCCAGCATTCACAAATTCTGTTATTAGCAACGTTATATGTTAGATAGCTAAGAAAGAGCTAAATGATATACTATATTCCTATAGAGATAACTAACATCTCTACTAATTGAATGAAGATAAATTAGGGAAAGCATCTTATGTGTGTTCCAGGCACTGTACTGACTACCTAATCTTTAGTAATTCAATCCTAAATTATGCTGCAGATTTACAGATGCAATAATTTTTTTCTTTAATGAATAAATGTTGCTTTGCAGTGTCTGACTTCTTCACTTCAGGGTCACCCCTGCCTCTACCTTAAACATCAGGGAGATTTAGGAGCAAGTATATTTTCCAGGAGAAAGAAGGAATTTGGCAGGACCAAAAAATACAGGATGGACCTTCACTCAGGCCACAAATTTCAGCTGTAAACACAAAAAATAAGATGGTAACCCAAGTTTCTGGTTTGTGTTCAAACTTCAAATAGGACATAGCTGGGGGAAAGAGAAGGTGAAGTTGAGGGAAGCTATCACCCTTTGGTGAAAGACTAGCCAGGACTTAGCCTAAACTCATGAGACATGGTGCCAGGGGCAATCTGGCTAATTTTTTCAGTTACAGACTCCATTCTTGGGTGACGATTTGCTAACAGATGATAGAACTGGTGTGTTCTATCTGCCAGCATGGGAACAAGAGTTGTTGCCTCTCTATCTGAACCAGGTCAGGAAACTGTCCTAAGAGAATAATATTTCCCTAAATCTTTCCTCGTTATTTATTTTAGGGCTATTTTCCCCTGCAATAATCCACACAAGTCATTTTATACAGTAAGCAAATTTGCATTTACTCTAGTAGTTACTGGGCATTCCATTGTTTTGTTTAATTATATATGAAATGCATGTGACCGGTGCCCTCGCAAAGTGAGACTAGAAGCAGAGTGTAAAAGAAGGGAAAGAGCAAAGAAAATGTATTGTGCACCTCCAATGAGAGACCACAAGTGAAATTGTTTGAATCATGCTATTTGATTAAATGTCAGTGTGTGAGGTCATTGTTATTTGTATTTTATAAGAATACTGTTTTTACAAGTTTAGGAAAATGTCCCAAAGTCACTCACTCAGCAATCTTTAAATCAAATATTTTACAGCAGTGTTTTGAATACTTTAGTAATATGGTTGGTGCTTTAAGAAAATGGAAAATTTAGACTCCCCATATACCATGTGGCCAATTGTACAAAAGCATTGCAGTCATATTTAAATGCTGTCATTTAGATGATTTTTGGTGCCAATGTAATTACAGACATATACTTTTGACACTAAATTCTTGAGACAATGTATTTCAATATTGTCATCCAAATGACACAGAATATTCTTCCAATTTTAAGTATTTAAACAGAAGTAAAAGCATATTTTTCAAAATCTTGCTAAACACATAGGGTCTAGAAAAATGTGTTTTTCTAAGGAAAAGTGATGTTGAGTGGGGCTAGAGTTTCATTCACCATAGGGCTCCATGATTCTGAGGTCCCCCTCCAAGCATAAAATTTAGTGATTTAAAATCATTTAATTTGTTCTTGGGACCTCCCTAGTGGCACAATGGCTTAAGCACTGCACTATGAAGCATTCATAGCCACTGCAGCACAAGTTCAATCCCCAGCTAGGGAGGGGACCCACATGGTGCAGCAGACCTCTCCTATTTCACCCACTGTTCCCCTCAGCAGTGTATTTCAGTAGACCTGCCTGTTCTGCTCCCCCTCTCTCTGGTGAATTCTCTCACCCCCTGCAACTCTGGCCTGTACCCCAGCTCTTGTATGCATAAATAAATAAATCTTTTAAAGAATTATTTAGTTTGTTCTTAATTTCTTTTACTCCAATTTTAGGATTTTTCCTCCAGTTCTAGTAATTTTCCTACAGTCTCTGGAAATTCAATTAACACAGGAAGGCAAAATTTTCTACTTGAGAACTATACTGAGGAACACCTGATATTTTCTTTCTTTTTTTTTTTTGTGTATATTCTTTTTTTTATTATTAAAATATTTTAAAATTTACATATACTTGCCATTAATTGTAATCCCCATGTATTCCCCATCACCATCTCACCAGTGCACCAT